>VYZQ01052681.1:81703-96487 GCA_013400655.1 Mystacornis crossleyi | reverse complement strand
CTCCATTGTTGTTTTGTAGATAAGGCTTCTGTGACTCAAAATTTAGAACCCCAAGTGATGTATAAGACAGTGTGTATATAAAATCACTGTGGAGTTAAAAGACATTTTTTGACCTTTTGACTTCATTAGGCTTTGCATCATATTTGGTGATCATTTAAGAAATAACCCCCCTATTTTAGATACATACGCATATGAACTGGTTTGTTATATTGCCACTATTTCTGTTCTGTCACCTGAAAAACTGGGATAGTCTGGGGAAAAGATAGGGGTTTTTTTTACACAACAGAAATAACTTCCAGTGCTTCTTAGATCCCTCTACTAGTATGCACAATATGGGAAGACATTTCATTATTAAAAAGGTCACAGAGCACGGGTTTTAAGTGAAATACCTTCCCTGGAAATGTATTAGGCATACTTCACTACAACGAGTTTCTAAAGAATCTATTTAAGGAGTGATCAAAACAGTCTTTACTCTTGCCCAACCTGTGAAGGAAGCTGCTTTGGGAAAGGGAATGGTAGCAAGGGAAAGGGAGGAAGAGGGGAAAAACCCACTATGCAAACAACCTAATATCACTATCTCTTTCTTTTTTCTCGTTGTACTTTTGCACATGTACTTTGAAAGTAATGTGCTTGGTGGACTCTCCTGGCTTTGCCTGAACTGAATATCACATCAAGCAGCCCAGCCTAGCAGTGGTTTCGCAACCCTGTCTGATATTCCCTTTGTGCATCAGGCGGAGGTAGATTTTGTTTCATGCATCATTCATAAACTCACTGCTGGGATTTTACAAGTTGCTACATCTCCCAGTCCTATTTCAGAGGCTTAAAACAGAAAGAGATGACTGTACTTTTGTGGAAAATGGTCACAAGTGCCACATCATAAGATGCTGCTGATGTCAAAGATGACACTTATTTTGAATACATGTGTGGTAGTTTAGCACTTCAAACCGCCACAACATGGTGAAAAAAAGTAGCTCTTTACTGTTGCACCCATGTCTTAAAAGTTTTCTTGAGTCCTATTGTGTGCTGTGTTGCAGTATTATTTTACATGCTGACAGAGGAGACACCTGTATCCCCAGCACAATAAACAGGATAAACCAAACCTTCTGCTTTATGTGGAAAGCTGCTGCTTGAGAAGGTCTGCAAATTACTTAATCTTCCAGTCAATCATAACCTTTTCTCTTACCCAACTTTGTCACAGTAAGACCACCTTCCCTTGAATTCAGCCTATTCTTTGTACCTATTGGGCTTCTTTCCTCTCTTTTCTTCTCTTTATATCTCCATAGTGTGTGGTAGAGCCTTTCCTCTTGTTTTTCCCACCATCTGGAACAGCCATCAGCCATTCTGTAACTGACTGAGTTGGGCTCATTTCGCGTTTGGTGTCATTGGACATCTATTGTCTCTGGCCTGTGCCTCCTTTCTCAGCAGGAAAAAAAAATAAGAAAAAAATGTAATACCACTACCAATAATAATAAAGGCAATAGAACGTTCATTCCTGAGCTTTTTTGCAATCCCAATATGAAAGCCCCTAAAAACCCAAGAGGCTGCAGCAATCACCTTTACGTCTACCTATATTGGGTGTAAGATCCATTTTAACAAAGAATATCTGTATTTGTTCTGATAAATGTAGCCCACAGAGACACATTCTCAGATGTTTTTGGTAATGGCATATGTAATCCATCACAGTGAATTTTGAAGCAGGGCCTCAGGAAGGGTGATGAATCCCGGACTGAATTAATTTAGAGGAAGGCAAATGTATACTCCCGTCTGTAGCCCGAAATTGTTCCCTACAGATGGACAGTCACATCTTTCACTGTGTTTTCACCTGATTAGGCAGGAGCACAGGAAGTCCCTGATGGGGATCCCATTCAGTCAAGTGAAACAGAATGGGAATTTGATGTCACCCAGGAGAAAAAACCCATGTTCACATTTCTGACTTCACATTTCTGACTTCACATTCTTCAAAGTTCCCCAAGGATGAGAGGACATCAGCTTTGATCTTGCAATGGGCTTTGCTACCCTCCCTATGACCACCCCCTCATCTTAGACATGATTGATCTTGTTTATCAGCTACATATTTCTGCATAATTTTTAACAGAACCAGAGCAGAACCCCGAAACGTGCCATGCCTTTCATACCCCTCTTCAAATTCTTTTTTTAATAATGTCTTCATCTGCTGACTTTGTAGAACTTGAACTAACTGCACTTTTCAATACACTACAATATACAACCACAAGAAGGAAGATCTGGGGAGCTACACTCTGATCTCAGTGCCAGGAAAGGTCACAGAGCAGATCACCTTGAGTGCCGTCACATATCACATACAGAACGATCAGGGGATCAGGCCCATTTGCCTTGAGTTTATGAGAGGCAGGTCTTGCTTGACCAACTTCACCTCCTTCTATGAGGCCACTTAGTGGATGAAGGAAAGGCTGTGGATGGTGTCTACCTGGACTTTAGTCCAAAAAAAATGACAATATTTTCTACAGCATTCTCCTGGAAAAACTGACTGATGGATTTTAGGGGCAGTCTTTGTAGACTATAAAACTGCTTGGATGGCCAGGCCCAGTGAGGTGGTGAATGGAGCTACATCCAGTTGGCAGCTGGTCACCAGTGGTGTTCCCCAGGGCTCAGAGTTGAGGTCAGTCCTGTTCAATATCGTTATCTATGATCTGGCCAAGAGGATCGAGGGTACCTGCAATCAATTTATAGATGACACTGAGCTGGACAGGAGTGCTGATCTGCTGGAGAGCAGGAAGGGTCTACAGGGGAGTCTGGGCAGGCTGGATCCATGGTCTGAGGTTCAACAAGGTCCTGCCTTGGGGCCACAACAACCCTGTGCAGAGCTAGACACTGGGGGCAGTGTCTGGAAAGCTGCTTGGTGAAAAAGGACTTCAGGCAAAGGGTCAGGGGAGACCTTATCGCTCTCTACAGCTCCCTGAAAGGAGATTGTACTGAGGTTGGGGTTGTACTGCGCTTCTGCCAGGGAACAAGCAATAGGACAAGAGAAATGGCCTCAAGTTGCACCAGGGGAAGTTTAGATGAAATATTAGGGAAAATTCCTTCACTGAAAAGGTTATCAAGCATTGGAACAGGCTTCCCAGGGAAGTGGTTGAGTCACCATCCCTGGTGATATTTAAAAGGTGTGTAGATGTGTCACTTGGGGAAATGATTTAGTGCTGGACTGGGCAGCACTGCGTTAAAAGTTGAACTTCATGATCTTAAAAGTCTTTTTCAAACTAAACAATTCTATGATTCTATGATAATATACAGTTCAAAATATACTCTAAAAGTCAGCTGAAGAGTCTTTGTGTCTAGTGCAGTACAGCTAAAGGAGTCTTCTGAGATAAATCAAAATTATGAATGTGTCATGGAAGACAAGCTCAGATAGATGCCCTGCTCCTCTCTTGCTCTTCACTGCGGTGGAGGTGGCAGTTTCTTCCTGTTAGCGAGCTAATAAGGACAAAAGTAGCAATAGAACCAGTATTTGTTTTGTGTTACCCTGACCTTTCTGCACTTTTTGCTTGGAGATCCCTCAAGGAATTTAAAGCCAACATGTTCAACCCACTGATGTCATGTTACCAAGAAACTTAGCCAGACGTTCAAGAGCACAATTGCATAGGCTTTCCCTTTTTCTTTTTGCCTAGGTCACTCAGGTCTATTTGGGGAAGGAATAGCTACAGTCCAGCTGGAACCTTCAGGCATGTTTTCAAGTCAGATTGAGGAATACCATGACTGAATAGTATTATTACAGTGCTGAAGACTATGTTTTGAAAAGCTTTTAAAGTATTTTTCTGATTAGTCTTCTGCTCCATTTTTGGATAGATTTTTTTGGGGTACTGATTTTCTGTACTACCAAGTAGCTTCTGAACTTAATTCTGGTTTCTTTACATGCAAAACCCCTCTTAAACTATGGATGAATTCATGGTTTTTGACACAACTTACGAAAATAAAATAAGATGGGGGCGTGCACAGGGGGTGTGTTAGGGTGACAGATACCACGTTTCCCAACACACAGCAGAACTCACCGTATGTAAGTTTGTGTACAATACGCTTTTCATTGCTGTCACAGCGAGCCAAGGATGATAACCCTCCCAGTATTCAGTACAGAAGAATTCATACCTATCATTTGGAGACATCCCCAATCATTTTATATTAAAGGTGTGAGAATTTTTTTGTGCGATGATAGGATGATACATTCTGCTATCACATAGTTCTTTCATTCCAAGTGCCTGTGCAATGTGTGTAAAGGTTTTTGTGAAGGCTGTGTTTTGCTTGAAGTGGTTGCCTCGTTCCTGAGTGTTCCTCCACATGCTGCAAAATGAAGACATTTAGCCCTTGGCCCTATGAATTAACAGCAGCCTTTCACTCAGCTCACATTTAATTACTGTGCAAGTCTTTTTCTGTGGGTCTTTGGACCTCACTGTGTGCTGGTATTACCCCTTGTGGAACAATTTGCATAACACAAAGTATCAGAAAGCGTCATTTTGATTTAGTCTGCTCCTGCTGAAGTGTAAACAGCCACTCAAGATGTAAGGCAGGGGTATTCTCTGTTCCTTCCTTGCCTTGATTCAGAACCTCAAAGGCTCTTCAGGAAGACAGATCAACATTTTCTGTGAGGAAAATGGAAGGGCAAGAAACACTACAAATCCCTCCTTAAAGCTTGTATGGTATGTGAGGCCACTGGAGTTTTTCACAAAGCAGTAATTAAAAGTAAGCACATACTTGGTGCGAGCAAAATCACCGAATTGGAACTTTAACCCAACCTATTCTCTCTACAATGTTGGTTACTACAATTTGCCATATCCAAAACAGTAACTGTTTGTGAGGTTTGGGTGCAAAATTCATTTTCTTTGTGAAAGGATTGTGTATATTTAATTAATTTTAGGTCTGCTCCTATGGTCGTCATGGGGATATAATAAACCCTCTTAAATTTTGTAAAGGACAAGGAGAGAAAGGAATTATTGGGAAGGACTCCGTTTCTGTCATCACAGATCAATTGACTTGCTTTCTCGGGTAGCTACGCTGCATCAGCTCCTTGCCAAAGAGCCTGCCTTCCCTTCATTACAATTTTCTAAATCTGCTCCTTGCCTCCTGAACTGTCTGGCATTTTATCTGGAGGACACATCAGTTCAAGGAAAGGGACAAGACTGCAGAGATTTCTCTCCCTGAAGAAATTTAACCTTTGTGCTGGATTGACACGTCTGTGCACTTAAAACCATTTTTATACCTAAATCATGTCCAAGTCAAATCCCTCAAGCCCCAGTATTTCAATCTCGAAGGAAGGAGGGAAATTTACATCTAATTTTGAGGGGCTGGTGAGAGGAACTGTGCCAAGAAGGGTGCCAATTATGAACAGGACAAGCTGGTTTTCACCTGCTTGTTGAAGTATATGCATAAGTAAATCCTTAGTTGCTGTAAATTAGTGTAATTCCACTCACATTCAAAGAATCTCCATGTTCATTATCTGGATCTTTATTTTCAGGTACTGAGTGCGCTACACAATTTCCTGTGCGAGGTAATTTGCATTCAGGCATGCTCCAGCTGCACAGTTCTATAATGTTTATACGCCTGTCATTATAAAATGCTGAGTGAACAATAACAGGGACTAAACAAGAGCATATGAAGAGCAGAAAAGACTTGGGATGAAGTGCGTGCCACGCACAAATATTCAATACGTTAACTGCTTTATTATTATTTTCCATTATTTCTTAGCTAGACATAGACCGTCTGTGGTAGTGGAAAAGAAATAGTCTGTCCAACAATTAGAAGAAATTTAAAAACTAAAGTTGTGGCACAGCTGCTTTTTTTTTCCTGCTGCAAGAGCTGAGAGAAAAATGCACTTTGAGGATAAGCTTTTTAGTGTAGAGAAAGTTAAAAAAATAAGCCAAGAACAATACAGGAAAACTTCAGTGTGTGAAATGACATTAAACCTGAAGGAAAAAGATACTCACTGCAGTCCACAAAAACATCTCCTTGCTACCTAATCTCTGTGTTTTACTCTAAAAAGCAGAACAACTGATGAGAGGAACTGGGAGGTAAAAGTGCAGCTGTCAGAAGGACCAAGTGAAAGTAGCCCTCAAGATGAACAGGAAAGAAAGAAAGGAAGAGAGAAGCAGCCCTAGGAAAGCTTCTGTTCCTTTATGCAGTCACTCGCAGTCTCCCTCTCTGCCAGGGTCTGAGGTATGCTGAATTCTGGCTGTCAAAGCAGCCCAACCAAAACTTATTAGAGACACCAGATGATCTGTCCTGCTGGCCACTGTTCTTCAGTGCGATTTTGTGAAGCTGTCATTTGAAAGCCACTGCCAATGACACATAACGAGTTAACAAGATTCATCATTGAGAGCTCCAAGTGGTTTTAACACCTGGGTTATGAAGTTTGCAAGAGAAAAGTATTAACCATCGAAGCACTTGCACAATGTCTTTCATTCTTCAGCAAAAGGTTTAGACTTCTGATGAACCTGTTAGTGCAGTTCCTATTACAAATAAAGCTGAATATCGGACAAACATAAGGCAACTCACAATCACACTTTGCTGAAAAGTGTTAACCTTGAAAAAGAAATCAGTCCTTCGGAGTGTTAGGTACTCAAGCACAGAAAATGCTGGGTATCCAAAGAGCTCTCTTACTTCTTGTTATCTAAATTGCAACATTTCTGCCCTCCAACAGAGGGAGCAGAAACAGTCTCTACCATTCAGTTAACCACAAAGCTCAAATAGCCACGTTGCTTGAGAGCAGCCCCCATTCTGGGACAGGATGTTTAATGGATATATATGGACAAATCCTGCAAAACAAAACCAGATTACTAAATTAAAATACATGTAGTTCTGCAAGAAAATAGACATATACGACAAAAGAAATTTTAAATGATTGAGCAACACTGAATTCCAAGTTTGAATTATTACCCTTGACAATAAACCTAAGGAAATTTAGGGAGCAAAAGATTTTAAAGAAAGAGAACGCAGATACTTTAAATACACATTTAAGGCCCAGTTCCATCTGACCCCAGAGAGCTTTTCTTCAAGCAAAGTTGGTGCACCAGAGTCAACCAAAGAGATGTCAAACATTCATTTCTGAGGGACCAACAAGGATTTGAGTAAGATGAGATGAACAAAATGCACCCAAATAAATGGATTATAGAGTACAGTAGGTCTACATCTGAGCTCAGAGATGTTTTGTTCAGGCTTGGTTCAAGCTAGCACCAGAACTATAAGCCATATTTCTGCCTCTGAACCAGAAATTGTCCTCTCTAAAGGAAAGAAAGTAGAAACAGAATTCTCTTCAGTGAAACACACTGGGATGCACTTCAGTCTTCCTTAATTTTCAACCATTTAAATATGTCTCACGGTTTTGAGATCAAGAGAGGATGACATGTTTTGTCTGTGTTGGGTTTGCATGGCCAGTTGTTGGTAGTGGGAGGTCTACAATGGGGGCTTCTCTGAGAAGCTGCTAGGAATTCTCCCATGCCCGACAGAGCCAATGTGAGCTGGCTCCGAGATAAACCCACTGCTGGCTGAGGCTGAGCTCATTAGCAACGATGGTAGTGATTCCTGGTGTTTCAAGATCTGGTTTTACCTCTCATTCTCCTACCCTGCTTTGATTGGTAGTAAATTCACCCAGTTTCCCCAAGCTGAATGGCTCTTACCGGTGATGGTAATTGGTAAGTGATCTCCCCCTGTCCTTATCTTGAGCCATGAGCCTCTCATTATATTTTCTCTCCCTTTCCCAGCTGAGGAGGGGAGTGATAAGGTGGCTTTGGTGAGCATCTAGCATCTAGCCAGGGTCAACCCATCACATTATCTAAAATGGGGGCTTTCACAATTAGCTGATTCTAGTCCAGTCATTTTATTTTTAAAGACATGAGAATTGACTGGAAAAACAGAAACCTCAATCCAAATGACTCCAAGCATGCTTTATGTTGTAAAGGGGGAAATAATGTTTGAAAGCCTAAACTCACAACTGCCTTAATTTCTAATGAACCAACCAAAAACCTGAGACCTTCCAGATGTTCCAAGAGTTTGGGATTCAGATTCCACATATCAAACCACCTTTAAAAATAAATATGAAATGTGGTACAGATTTAGACAATTTAATCCACTGAATTCCTCTCATATCCTGTATAGAAAAGTTGTTTTGCTATTCCCATCAGTAATGACTTCTGTAATTGGATATGCTGTGAAATTCAGCTCTTCTTCATAGCTTCATCTATTACCAGTTTCTCTGTTCTCTTTTTGATGCCCAAATTATCTCATATTCATCTGGACTTTGTCAATGCAAAGCTGTTCTTATTACTAGCCTTTGTTGTTTCCTGACTTGATTTTGAGTCAAAGTCCTTTCTTGTAAATATGTATCATTAACATACTTGATTAACTTATTAAACATTGCAGCACAAGCTCATTATGTGTTTGTCTGATGTGATTTAACTTTCATTTTTAGTGAGCTCATTGCAATGGAAAGGCTGTATGATGCAGAGGGAGTGCAGGGTACTGCATAATGCTCTCTCCCTGTCAAGCAGTGGTTCAAATCCAGCCTCTTCAAAAGCAGCCTTAATTATCACTGTCTAACAGTTTTGGAGAAGTATTTTTTTTGTTGCTGCCTCATAAAACTAGGACTTGTTTGTATACAGATTTTGTTGCAAAAAGTGAAGAATGACAGAAGATGTGCTTTCTTCTAATACTGAGTAAAGGACTTTATTCTAATAAACTGTTATTCCCCTTTGCTTGCCTTGTTTCTTCCCTTTTCAGTGCTCCGTAGAATGTCTGCCGTGAACTTTTTCCTGCCTCCCCTGTGCTTGTCTTCTGCTTATTAACTAAAGTAATTCTAAGTCTCTTTATGCTGCAGTCTGACCCTGGGCAAGTCACTGTGTGAGCACTCATCCTTTTTCCAGCTGCAGCAGCAGTGCCAGCTGAAGAGGTTATCAGCCCGACCCTGCCTCCTAGCTACCCATCCTTGCCAGAGGCAAAACCTCCTGAGCTGCTTTCAGGAATGTACTTGAATCCAGATGGAGTAGCAGAGATTTACTCATCACCCTCTCAAGCAGGGCCCACTTGTTTGGGCTGAAATGGGCCGGGGAGCTTTTCCATGAGCAGCTGAAGGAGCCTGAAGGAGCAGTAGATTCTGCTGGGAGAGCAGTGATTCGCCACGGCACTGGGAGAGCTGCAGCAGCTCCTTCTGTCACCTTAGGTGTAGGTAAAAGTTGCGCACGCTCTTGGTCAGCAAGCTCTGTCTCTCCTGTCTGTAACATGGGCGTGACGCTGTTCTCTGAATTTCATGCAAGGTAGAATTCATCAGCTGTGCCAACCCCTCCAAGAATAAGGATGGAAAGCACAAAGAAAAGCCACAGCGTGATTAAGAATTGCTATGTCAGATTCTAACACAGTGGTGGCAGGCATAGCTGCTGCGTTTTAGCCATGAAACAAAGGAAGTGGTTTGTTTGTATGCTAACTATTCATGGCAGATAAGAATTCCGTCTCCCAGTGTCCCTGGGGGAAAGGCTTCATGTGTCTGTCCAGCTCCGCGTGAAAAGTGCACGCCAGACAACAGGTCATGGCAACCCCCTTCACCCCCAGCCCTAGACTAGAGAGGAGAGAGGTCATTTTTGCCTTCTAGGCTCTTCTATTTTTTTGTCCATGAAAGCTCAGTTGAGCTTGCTACCACATCAGGGACAAGAGGAATGGGCACCCCTGTCTGCCTGTTCACTGCACAAGACGTAGATTGCTGGTCTCCTGTAACAAGAAAAATCCCCAAGGGAATAAGAGATTTTTCTACCTCCCTACCATGCTTCTCTACGTGGATGGACAGGCCAGGTCAAAATGTGATTCTTCATGATCAGCTCATCTTTCTGCTGGTGCTTCATCAGTGAAGAAGCCCCAGGCCTCCTGAATGCACTTGGCCATCACACTGCCCTGCAGACAGGCAACATCGAGGCAAAATTCCTGGCACATCACTTGCCTTCTGCCTGAGTTTGTAAAACTGTTCTGTTGCAACACAGGGATGCCCTCCCAGCAGAGCAGAGCTGGGACTCTACTCTGTTTTACCAGATTTCTGATGTGGAAATTTGGAATTAAGTCAAAAGTGTAATTTCTCTGCAGTGTCTGGGTACTGAGAAAATCACTAATATTCCTGGGAGTAAATCCCCTCACTCACTGTCATATTCTCAGGAAGACAGTAGGAAAGCTATGTCTGTGTTTGGAGGGCTGGGACACACTATCTATATTAATTAGGAACTGAAATTGATAGTCTCCAGTAGACATATCTGTTTCAAGATTTACTCAGCTCCAGTTCACATGGTCCATAAAGAATCTAAGAATTACTTAGTAAAGGAACTTTTCAGACATTGTTTTGTCAAAAAATGAGGTGACAAGGTAGAAGGTGACACTGTCCCTTTGCTGTCTAAGAGATAAAATAGCTCTTATGCTCCAGGAAGAAAAATTGTCTCCTTTGGAAGAAATAGTGAGAGAACATATATGGTCTGTATTGCGTGGGAAATCAGTCTTGATGATCACGACTGTCTCTGCTGGCTTTAAGCTTGTCAGTCTCCGCAGCTGATAGTCTGAGGTCTTGCACAAGTACTAAACTAGTCTTTAGGAAGTGTAGATATGATATAAACCACAGGACAACTTGGCTGTGTGAATGGCAGCTTTTCAATTTGCAATATGTCCTTTATAAAGAATCACACTTTCTTTTAGAACACACAGGGAAAAAAAATATTCTTGTGTTCATTGAACTGTTGGAGCTACATGACAAAAAGCAAGAAGTCCGGAAACCATGGAAAAGAGGGCATCATAATCCATAACACTGCATAATTAATCATTTTTGCAAAAACACAATCTTAAAAGCCTTGAAGTGTTTATAAGCTTCCAGTGGCCTATTAATAAAACACAGTTAAAATGGAAATTAACTCTTTAAAATATGATGATGGGTAAAATGAAATTTTCCACTGAATAACATTAGTTAGAGGGCATGCATGTCTTTCTCTCCTGTTCTTTTAGAAAGAATCACTGAATAAATCTAACTTTTGATTCAAACTGAAGGTATGTACAATATTGTATGGGATGGTAATTAGTTCTACAGAACAGGAAAAATGTTAGCGGAGGAGCCATATAATCTAAAAATAAAACAGTTCCAATGGTTTAGCAAACTGGCTAAACAGCACAGTTGTTGATGGCAGGAACTATCGAGAAATTCAAGCATTTCTCAGTGCTTTGTTATGTTTTTCTATAGCCTATCACAGTTTCTTTTTAAAATAAAGCCTAATTGGTTTACAATACACACTCATCATTTCACATGCCAAAAGTACCGTCTATTAGAGGAACATTACGGTGATAAAATAATCCCACAGAAGCAAGAAAAACTAGTTGCAGATTAAACCTCCATAGTGTAATATGAAGGGCACCACAGGAAGACATTAATGTGAAACCTAATTTTGGAAACGTAATGATAATGATTATTTTCCAACAAGTAATAAGAATAATCGGCATTTATGCTGGTGTCTTGCCTCCTGTATGATCTGAATGCACTCAGTATGGCTGAGGGGAAGGTACCTTTTGGATAAATGAAGGAACTGGGGTGGAAGCAGGTCTGTGACCTGCTGTAGAGTAGGGCTGTTAAGAAAGTTTCACACAGCTGCCCTCCAGTTGCCAGGAAAAGGCCAGGGGTGTTTATGTGGACAGGTGCTGAGCTTGGAGAATTAAGTTAAAACAGTACTGAAAGCTTTAGAGAAGCTCAGGCTAATGTCTACATAAAGTGAAAGGAGCTGGGAGTAAGGAGTTTTTATAATATTTTAATTCCGTTTGTGCTTGGGAATTTTTTTTTTCATTTTGCTTTTTTAGGTAATTTTTCAGGTTTTATCATGCTAAGTAAATACTGAAAAAAAATATTATTGATTTGGTAGTAATATAATAATAGTAAAACTAACATAAATTCAGATACAATTGTGTAAAAAAAGACATAAAACCTCTTATTAAGCTTCAAAGAAAGAAGCTGAAGTTGAACTACTCCAGAGGTTCATGAAGTCAGTCAGATCTTACACTATTATGTATTTGTCATAGCCTGAGTCAAAAACTGAGTTCTCAAAAAAACACAGCAGATTACAGAGTGATGCTGGTCATCACCAAACCATCACACCTCAATTTTTGAGCCACAGTTCCCTGTACACATTATGTTGCCTTCAGCCAGCAGTGCTGTTACAGCAGGTTACTCTGTACTCTCCTCCGCTTCGCTCCCCCACTGGACTGGCATCAGATCTTGCTGGTGGATGAGGTCATAAGCGTTGATGCAGCTGGACGGGAATAAGATTGGCAAACCAAGCAGGTTAAAACTATTTGGGAGGGTTTTTTGTCCTTTTTTTCCCCTCACATCTGGGTTGCTTTTACCAAGGATCCATTATCCACTCCGTACCACTGTGTGTCTGCACTAGCACTGATGGTCTCTCCTCAGAGGGGGAAGGGCTGTGAGGCCACCAGCTGACTGGGTCAGGGGAAAGAACTTGTGTTTCCTTTGATGGCAGTGCTGGAAGTGTGTCCGACACTGTGTGTGTCACTGCACGGCACTTGCTTTTCCCCTGGGAGCTAAACTGGCTGCAGGTGGCACAGTCACGGTGGTGACCTAGTTAGCCAGGATCTTGGCTCAGATACAAGCTCAGTTTTCTGTCCCTAGGGAGTCTGGTTTTAATATCAGACAGGTAAAAACAGAAATGGGGTTGCTCATCTCAATGTAACCCTTCCAACAGGTCATGAGCCACAGTTTGGCCCAGAAAGCATTTTCTCCTCAGGTGCTATCTACACAATCACACATAGATGGTCACAAACCACCTTCTCCTGTGCTCTGCATCAATCAGATGTGAGCCAGCAAATGCTGGTTGCCTGGTTGTGCTCAAACCAGGGTTACACTGAGGAGAGCTTTGCAGTTAGTGCTAACAAAGCCAAGTGGTGCACACTCCATCACGGGGAGCACAGGCAGAGTCAGGTCATAAACAATGGCATCTGTCAGGCCTGCACATGCTCAGAGGAGTAAGGCAGGTTATGAATCAACTGGTTTGATAGGCACTGGCACCAGCAAACCCCTCCAGTACCTGCTGACTAAATGCTGGGCTCTAAGCTGTCAAATGCCATGGGAATGAGATTGAGTTATTGCATTTGTGAGCATTAATCTTGAGTTTGGATGGGTTGTGTAAGATCATAACTGAGGGCTTGGAAACTTCTAGCTTACTCTTCGCCTTTCTCAGCTATAAAATGGCTGAATGGTTTTTTTGAATTAAAAACAAAACAAACATAAAGCACTGCTGTGCTAAAATCTGTGTTCCAGACTATAGTATAGAGCATATTTTTACAGCAGAGTTTAAACTAGAAATATGGGTGGAATTTTAATTAACAGATTGCTATAGGACTCACATTATCAGTTGCCAATAACCATCATACTGTTTACAGTTAAATATCACCTTATAAGCCTGCATTTAGAAATATCCCTGACATTTAATGTTTCTTTTTTCATAAGTGCAACAAAACCTGTAACACATAAGCTGCATGGAACCTTATTAACATGTTTACCATGATACTCTGATTCTGTTTCTCTCATTCTTCAGTTAAGGTCTGTGGAGAGAAAAAGAGATGAACCTAGGGTACTTTACATACACACATTGCTATAAACAAGGAATCAGAGAGCACACTGCAACCCAAGGTTTTAAAAAATATGAACTTGCCCAAAGATGGGGTTCTGATACTAAAAAAAAAAATGGGGAGAATTCAAAAGCATGACCCTGCTGAGTTTTATTCTAGTGCATTGCCACACGTTTAAGAGGATGTAGTTGGGTGAACAGATCACAGTCTGTAATGGGAATATATTGGTTAATGAAAGCTTGTAGCACATGGGGCCAACCTCATCACAGGCCTAATTGGACACAACAGCACCGATCTCAGTGGTATTGTACCCACATATGCTGGCAGCAAATCTGGCCCCATGCCTGTAAGCAATAAGCAGAAATGTTAGAGCAAATATGAAAAAGAACAACTCCACTAATGATTTTGAACTGAGATCACTGGTGACACAGTTCAATTACAGCATTAGTTCCTGGTGTCAGAGAGGGGTTAAAATGGAATGTAATGACTCTTTAGCAGATAGATTTGGAGCAATTAGAAGTCTGAAAATGTCTTTCTGTGTAACTAAAAATATAATTGCTTTTGAATAGCTAGGCTATAGAATCTTTTTTCTTCTTTTTCTTTCTCTTTTTTTCTGCACTGAAAACTGTGATTTTTACTCCTATTACTCATCCACATGGACTTAATTGACTGAGGTTCTAAACCCCAACCCTCTAGTGAGTACTGATGAGGTTTTAAATTACTCTGAATTGAAGCACTTTAAAATACAGGCAAGGAAGTGTGCTAAGGCAGTGCAACATATGGAGTGAAATGGTGGGTTTATATTATCTTGGTTTCACATCTCTGCATGGAATTCCACTAAGGCCACCTAGGAAAAGGCAGCATCGCCCACTGTTAACCACTGGGTACTGTTCCTGTGCTCCAAACAGTCACCAGAAGTGTGACTTTATTATCCCTGCTCGCAGCACTATGATGAGTGAAGCTGAAATATTGTCACTGGAGGATGATCCTGCTGTCCCTTCTATATTTTAGCTGAAAACATGCAGGCAGGGAAGGAATGGACAGGAATGGGAGACGACCAGTTTCATGTCTGACACTGACCTGATGCCTTCTCCAGTCACCCAGAAACAGAGACTAGACAAGAGTAAGGGAATAAAGGTAGGTATTTATTTGAAGGGCCTTCAAGGTACACCC
>VYZQ01052681.1:38668-72798 GCA_013400655.1 Mystacornis crossleyi | reverse complement strand
TACCCATACTAGCCCATGGTGACAGCTAGAAGACAGCAGTTTAAATGAACAGATCATAGCCCAAAGGGAGGAGGCAGGGAACATTGCTAAAAATGGTAATAGAATACCAGGTAACCCAGGACAGTTTCCCACAAGATTTTCAAGGGCAAGTGATGAAACAATGTAGGCAATGAAGGAGCTAAGGTCCCCAGGAGATTTAAATAAACCACCCTCCACTGTCTACCCTGTGATGAGAGCAATTAAATGGTGTGACAACATAAGGTTTGAAGCCATGAGATGTCTTATTCCCAGTCTTAGCCTGTAAGGATTATGATCAAAAGCCTTGAAGGTCATCTAAACATTTATTAAGCCCAAACCATGGCTGTTAGTCAATACTTCTGAGATTGGCCTGTGTCTCAGGCCACTTTTCGGATAACTTCAGTTCAACCCACCAAGTGTACAAAAATCAAATCAGGAGCTTCAGCTATGATCTGGCAGGACTATGGATCCTCTCCCATCTTTTCCTGCAGAACTGGTTTGCTGAACATTGCCCATTTCCAGCACACAGGAATGGGAATTCCCACAGTGTCCTTTTCATTTAGGTCCACAAAAATCCCTTAAAAGTACAAAACAGTACAGCAATGCAAAGACACCAGCGCCAGTAAATGGGCTCTCAGCTATTAAGAGTCTACTGCTTTTTTAGAAGGTGAAGACCCAGCTGCCTTCACTGCCCAACCAGCTAGGCTTGGCTGAGCATATGCAAGGTAATCATCTGGATCCTTGAAGGAATCTTTTATACCAGACCAGATAACAAAATGACAACAACCCAAGCCCACAAAAGGACTTTTGTTCCTAAGACTAGAAAAGAAGTCATGCCTAAAGCCTGTCCTATTCTGCATCTGAAAAACTGCAGCCAGTTTTGTTTTCTTGTACAAAATTCTCCACTGCTGCATCCAAATTTAACATCATAGCCTTAGGAGACAGTTCCCTGATTGTCCATACAAATAATTTTTATTTCAGCTGTTTGCTGGTGTGTTTCTGTGGTTGGAAGACACCCTGGGCTTGTGGTTGGAAGGCTCCCTGACCTGGAATTTGAGAATTCAAATGCATCTTCAGTGATAAAACTCCCCGACCTTCTGCTGTACTAACCACTCCACTTTAGCAGCTGCCTCCTACCTAAACCTCATCACAAGCCAAAAATGTGGACGTTTTGTGGCCAGCTTCCCTGATGTACCTTCTTTTTACATTTCACATCAGAAGTGGTGTATTATTTGTAAAACACAGGGACTCTGGAAAACCTTTCTAAAAAGCAGTGAAGATTTGAATCCTCCCTCCATTTAACAGAGTTGCATAGCTGTGATGTCATTCACCCAGGAGATCAGATGCCTGGGTAAAGTACATTTTGAAGAGTTAGCAATTTCAAATGCTACAAGACTACCTACACAACTAGGTACCTACTACTACCTACAAGACTACCTCAACAAACAGACTGTTTTGGGGGTAGTATCCTGCCTCTCTTGTTAAAGAATGAAATAAGATTTTTTGGAAAATATGACTCGTAACACAGAGAACAAGGCACAAGACTGGGAAAGGAGCTTCCTGCATCCTGAGGATGCAAATACAGTAGATAGGCTTTAGGCAATGATTTGATAATACAGATAGTACTGGCACTCTGCTTTTCTTCTCAGCATGGACATAAATAATTGTAACACAGTCATTTTCTTGGTAATTCCTTAATTTTTAACTTTAACCTGACTTGGNAACATGACTATGTCACTTCATTTGTGACAAAACAAGACCATAAAAGACAAGTCCATACAGTACTGGGTATACATGAAAATGTTACAAAACTCCTCTGTTGTCCAGGCAAGCCAGAAGACTGATCCAATTATAACAGGACGAGACAGCCCCAGCTCTCAGCTAGGTGTCATGACAGGCCCAGCTGGAGATCTAGACCAGCAAGTGACCTCCAGACTGTCATTCTGCAGGCCAGTGGGCTGGAAACAAGGTCAAGGAGGAGCTCGTTGACTTAATTCCCAAGCAACCAGAGTTCCTATCCCTGCCTCATGCCCACCCTGCCCTCCTCATGGCACATCAGCTGGCTCACAGAGGACCAGCACTGATCAGAAGCAAATGCTGAGCATCTCACAACTTGCTGTAGCAGGCTGGGAGTGTCCTGAGGTGATATAGCTGGGGGAGGTTTAGGAGGCTTGAGTGACACAAAAAAAGGCATACCCAGAACCAAAGGAAGCAAGAAAAACTCTTTCACAGCTAATGAGAGTCGTGTGGTGTCCTAACTCCATCTTTCAGACAGGTGAGAAGCTTTTCCTCCAAAGTAAGAAAAAGAAAGCCTGTGAACAGATGCCTGAGGCCTGCAACACACATTCAAAAGAAAAGGAGGAAAAAAAAAAGAAGTAGAGAAAAAAGTCTGCTTGCATACTTTTAACAAACCAGCTGAGTGAAGGCTTGTACCATTGCATTAGCTTTTAAATCAACCAGACCTTCCATAGTCAAGGCCAATGCTTTCATTCTTGTACTCAGTTTGACATCCTTTACCCACTCATTCAAACACTACCCGCTATCACTGAACTGTGCTGCAGGGTGCTTGACAAAACACTGAAAAAACATAAACATACATAAATGAAACTTGGCATGATATGTCTTCCTGCTTGTGTAGATCAACAGCTTTGCTTTTATTGTGAATTTCTTCAAAACAACTTTCCTTTTTAGAAGAGAGTAATTTAGTACTGTCCAGGGAAAGCTCTCTTATTTCATGCATTTAATTGTACCACAGATGACTTGAATCTGCGTGAGGAAACAGACACTTGTGTGAATAAATTGATTATGAACAGTCTTCTAAAACTTGATTTGAAGAAAAAAAGATGCAATGGCTGATTCTTTATTGCCCCTTGGAGCCAGCTCTGGCTCCTGTTTGCCTCACACGTGACCTCTTTTTATGTGGAGGCCAGGTTATCTGGAGTGAAAGAGTGTGTCAGCCTGGTTATCACTTTACATGGACATGGCATTTAATCAAATACATTTATGGATCATGCATACGTTTGTATTTATATATATATTATATACATTACATACTGAGCAACCTGATCTAGTGGAAGCTGTTCCTGCCCATNCTCCACTGTCTACCCTGTGATGAGAGCAATTAAATGGTGTGACAACATAAGGTTTGAAGCCATGAGATGTCTTATTCCCAGTCTTAGCCTGTAAGGATTATGATCAAAAGCCTTGAAGGTCATCTAAACATTTATTAAGCCCAAACCATGGCTGTTAGTCAATACTTCTGAGATTGGCCTGTGTCTCAGGCCACTTTTCGGATAACTTCAGTTCAACCCATCAAGTGTACAAAAATCAAATCAGGAGCTTCAGCTATGATCTGGCAGGACTATGGATCCTCTCCCATCTTTTCCTGCAGAACTGGTTTGCTGAACATTGCCCATTTCCAGCACACAGGAATGGGAATTCCCACAGTGTCCTTTTCATTTAGGTCCACAAAAATCCCTTAAAAGTACAAAACAGTACAGCAATGCAAAGACACCAGCGCCAGTAAATGGGCTCTCAGCTATTAAGAGTCTACTGCTTTTTTAGAAGGTGAAGACCCAGCTGCCTTCACTGCCCAACCAGGTAGGCTTGGCTGAGCATATGCAAGGTAATATCTGGATCCTTGAAGGAATCTTTTATACCAGACCAGATAACAAAATGACAACAACCCAAGCCCACAAAAGGACTTTTGTTCCTAAGACTAGAAAAGAAGTCATGCCTAAAGCCTGTCCTATTCTGCATCTGAAAAACTGCAGCCAGTTTTGTTTTCTTGTACAAAATTCTCCACTGCTGCATCCAAATTTAACATCATAGCCTTAGGAGACAGTTCCCTGATTGTCCATACAAATAATTTTTATTTCAGCTGTTTGCTGGTGTGTTTCTGTGGTTGGAAGACACCCTGGGCTTGTGGTTGGAAGGCTCCCTGACCTGGAATTTGAGAATTCAAATGCATCTTCAGTGATAAAACTCCCCGACCTTCTGCTGTACTAACCACTCCACTTTAGCAGCTGCCTCCTACCTAAACCTCATCACAAGCCAAAAATGTGGACGTTTTGTGGCCAGCTTCCCTGATGTACCTTCTTTTTACATTTCACATCAGAAGTGGTGTATTATTTGTAAAACACAGGGACTCTGGAAAACCTTTCTAAAAAGCAGTGAAGATTTGAATCCTCCCTCCATTTAACAGAGTTGCATAGCTGTGATGTCATTCACCCAGGAGATCAGATGCCTGGGTAAAGTACATTTTGAAGAGTTAGCAATTTCAAATGCTACAAGACTACCTACACAACTAGGTACCTACTACTACCTACAAGACTACCTCAACAAACAGACTGTTTTGGGGGTAGTATCCTGCCTCTCTTGTTAAAGAATGAAATAAGATTTTTTGGAAAATATGACTCGTAACACAGAGAACAAGGCACAAGACTGGGAAAGGAGCTTCCTGCATCCTGAGGATGCAAATACAGTAGATAGGCTTTAGGCAATGATTTGATAATACAGATAGTACTGGCACTCTGCTTTTCTTCTCAGCATGGACATAAATAATTGTAACACAGTCATTTTCTTGGTAATTCCTTAATTTTTAACTTTAACCTGACTTGGAGAGGGTTTACACTGTTGTAAGAGGCAGCAGAAGATACTCTTACTCTTTTTTAATGTGTCATTGTGGTCTTCACGACTTGCCTGATGATGAGTTTGTACAGCAGTACTCAGACTTTGCCTTTGGAGTTGCTTGGAAGAATGTATGGATGTGGCCATGTATGGATGTGCATGGTTTGATGTGGTCTCTTCCTCTGTAGACCTCAATAGCTTTGTATGTCCATTTTGCCATCTGCACGGAGCACCCTACAAGCCTGGGACCAACTTTTGGATGAGTTTTCCTCTCACGTGAGATGGAGCTGAAGTGGGTGCTATTGTTTGTGTAGGTTTTCAAACAGGTAGTATTTGTCCTTGCTTATGTGGTAATATACTTTTTCCCCACCTTGAGTAATCATCCAGTTGTGGAGGTGTTAAAAACAGGTGTAGTTGCCCCACTGAGGCTACTGAGTAGAAAAGCATGCCTCCACTGTTTTTTGGTAAAATCACACACAGTTTTAATGTGTTATGGATTCCATGGCTTGTGTAAGGCACGTGGGTTGTGTATTTTGGTGATGAGATTCTTGTATACTGAGCACCCACAAACTTTTTCTACTCCACTGGAAGTAAATGTTCTGCATAAAGCATTTATGTACTACAGACTGAGGGAAAAACCTGACACTTTTTCTTCTCTTAAGCTGAACACATACATGTCATTCATAATTATGGAAGGAAAAACAACATACCACAATGAACTCTGCTGCAGAACCACAATATATGGTTTTGGGGAAAGGATTTGCAGCATTTATGCAGCTTCACTTTTAAGGTGAAGCCTCCCTCTGGAGAACTGGATTTATTTTTTCCTTGAGAACATGTCTGAAAATATCTCCAGCATCATATACTCTATCTCGTTAGGAAGGCAAAGAGAGCTCATCGGAAATACTTCCAATGATTTTTATGATCTCCAAGTATAAAAGCTCCCTCAGATAGGGACAATATGACAGCAGGCAGACAAGCAGCAGACTCTGCCAGAGGTGAAGAAAGCTACTCAACCGTTCTTTAAATTGTGTAGCAGGACTTTTAACAAGCAGGGCCTCCAATCCCCATGACAATACATTTAGTGCACGAAGCTCTGCCATCACCTGTCTTTGTTTGAATGGTACATTGTTTTGATCAGTCTTGTTTTGGATGAACACGCAGTCCTCTTCTAGTCACTCTCTCGCAGTATACCACGTGTGATTCCTGGATTTCACAGTTCCACATGACACAGTTGGGTGTCCTCTGTAGAAAGATGACCGCTGTGCGTGCGAAGAATGTGAGTGATTGGGGCAGCAGGGCATAGCTGTGCTGGCTGCAGGAGATGGGGAAAGGTGTGAATGCAGCATCAGCTGAGGGACCCTCTGCTCAGGAAGGGTGAAGCCAATCAGCTGGAGCACAATATTTAGGGGACAGAAAGAAAAAGCTTGGAGTGACTGATGAGAAGAGACCACATCGGGACAGAAAGTGAGTCCCTGTGAAAAAAAAAAAAAAAACAACTTAGAAACGTGTCCTCTCATGGCAGAACTACAGTGACATTAGAGATAATAGAATGAGGAAACAGTGGAGAAATTTCTTTTAATGAATCTTAATCTGTAATTATACTTAAATATTTCTGTTTAGATCAGTTCTCCACTAATCGCTTTTAAGACAAACTCCTGACCTTTTAACTACTCAGTCAAGACCTGAATACAATTATGATGAAATTCTCTTATTCCCTAGACAATTGTATCTTTCATGGGAGGCAAAAAAGAAAAAAAGTGTGCTTTTTGCAGTACAGCAAATCAAAGTCTTACAGTTGTTGAATTTCTGTCTTTATTTTCTCTCTATTAGTCCTTTTTGCCACTCCTTTACTTACTGCAAGGAGGATGGCCAGCTGCCTAATTAGAGGACAGCAGCTTGAAATGCAGTTGCTTTGTGTCAGGGATCTACCTCAAGTCCCAGCCCCTGCAGTGCATTCAAAGAGAAGCTGTTCCCTTGGAAGCTGCTAACCTTCTCCCTACAGGTTTCTCACAAGGAGGTGAGGATGCTCCAGACTCCTCTGCTTTGTCTTGCTTCACTGTTTCTATTAGTGTTATGATCCTTACACTATCCTCATCATTTTTTCCCCTCCCTTGTGGCTGATTGTTTTCCAGGCCTGTGGCAGTTTCTCAGTGAGGAGATGGGCTGTTTATTTCACGTGGACCGTCTCTAGCATATGAATCTGGCCTGGGGAGCTTTGATATTGGCTAGAAATAAACCAGCATGGGAATCTCAATTGCACAAGGCCAGGCTGTGCTTCATCTTATTTTTCAGCTTTCTGGTTTTATTCCCTTTGCTAGTTCTCACACAAGTTTTTCTTTTTTTTTCTTTTTCTTTTTCTTTTTCTTTTTCTTTTTCTTTTCCTTTTTCTTTTTCTTTTTTCTTTTTCTCTTTCTCTGTAAAGAAAGACCTTACCTAGGAATTCCATTAGGAAGATGTAGGGAGAACCACAGCATGAAAGGGCGAAGTGATTCAGCACACAGATACCTTGCTGGGCACATTGCATATAAAACCTGCAGGAATGCAACTTAGGGGCCTCTTGGCCAGCAAGGTCAAGCTGCAGGAAGGCAGAGCAGGTTAAGTCAGAGATTCCTATTGCATTCCTTGAGTCAGGGACCACAGCATCTGCATTCATCTCTCTCAACATTTCAGTGAGAACCATCTCTATTGCCTCAAGAAATTAAATTGCATTTGCTGTGCTGCAAGCAAGGTGGTAGTTTTGAGGAAAGATTGCTATCATCTTTTACATGGAGACTCATTAATTTCTGTGATGTGCTAAATCTGCTCACTTGGTTGATGGTTAGTGCAAGCATTTTCTAATTGCTACCCATAATGCAATTCTAACCCCAGAGAAGCTAATTTAGCAGCCTTTATTTTCATTCCCTTCCACTTTTTTAAAGTGGGATTATGTTGATATTGTGTAAATTTACAAAAGAAAATGATTTGTGCTCTATAAACGTACTGTCTGGATGTCCACAGCAAAAGCAAAGACTTCAAACGCTTATGAATGAAAGGAAGCAATGGCAGCAAAGTCAATATTGTATTCTTCCTCTTCAATATTGAAAATATATTGGCGTCTTTCAGATGCTATTTTTTTTTGTGCTGTCCAACAATGATGCAGGTCTAAGCTAAATATCTATCTCAAGACCTTTCAAAACTTACTGCTTTTTCCCTTCTCAGTGTTTTCATTTTTGAGGTAACTATTTGGAGATATGTGGAAGGAATCAATTCTTTTTTGAAAGATGAACCATTTTTCCTTGCCTATGAAAAAGCAAAAATAAGTTAGAAAACACAATGTCCACATCTGGGACAGCTGGCTTCACACATGACTGTTAGCGTGGGCGCAAGAAGCCTGAGTCTTCCAGATTGCATTTACTGTGAAGAGGCATCTCTGACTTTGATTTGAGTCACAAATGAACGGAGCCTCCAGCCTAAACTAAGCTTGCATTAGTGAGCTGCTGTCTATGCTGGTGAAGAACTTCCCACTGTATTTTCCCTCTTGTGACAATCTGCTGTGGAGTCAGATGAACAGCCAGAGCTGATGTAAGGGGAAGAGTTTGCAAGAAGGTAGAGAAAGCCAGGGACTGAATTTTTAGTATCTGTTCGATCAGTTTACTGGTAACATGAAGCTTCATTTTATATCCATCTCACCCAGCAGCTAAACTTCAGCCAGACATGTTATGTCCAAGATCTGAAGGGCCTCCCACTTTCATGAGTCCTGTCACGCACAGGCTCGTTGCTGTTAGGCTTGTGCGCAGAAAGTTACTTTTACAAAGAGTGCAGTGAATTGACACTGTTAGGGCCCAAAAAATGGCACAATGAACCAGAAGCCAGAAGAAAACTCAAGCACTAGGTACAGGAAAATAGTTAAGTTTGTAAATAGACTGCCAAAGGTCTGAATTGCAGTCTTTGGTGAAGGATTGGTCAGAAAATGCTGGTCACGAGTTCATAGTTTCATTTGGGCACAAAAGAACAATTAGCTTTGGAAGAAAAAAAATAACACAGATGCTGGATCTTCTCACCTGGTTTTTAAGGCTGCAGGCAATTTTCTGCACCTCTGGCTGGGTCCTGCCCTGCCATTAATCCAAACAAGTGGGATGTTGAGTGGAAAAGGACAGGACATGACATGAGAAATTGCCGTATGTGACAGATAACCATGTGAGGAGATGGCAGAAGTTAGAGGTAGCACCTTGAGGGAGGGAGGGAGGGAGGGAGGGAGGGATGGATGGATGGATGGATGGATGGATGGATGGATGGATGGATTTTACCGGTGGCTAAGAAGGATATACATGATGAATGGTCAGCTGTCACAGATAACTGAGCTGAGGAGTGCTGGGACCTTCTTGTCCATAGTCCTGCAAGGCCACCAGTGCCTAGGTAACAGTATCAGTAATGCTTTATTTGGGTATAGATGTAACAAAACTGGCAGCCATGGGAAAATAAAAAGACTGCTGTTTATTTGGGAAGAGGCTGCAGTAGGCAAGGGGAGTTGTGAGGGTGGCAGGAAGGAGGGACAGGGGACAATAAGCTCACAGACACTGTGAACTGCCTGGGGGATACTCGATGGCCAGCCCTGCTCCCATAAACTAAACCTGTTCTTCTGATCATATCACAGGGGCCCAAGCTACGGCCATGAGTTCCAGGCTGGGGGATGGTGTGCTCTTCTGATCCCACAAGGGCATGCCTGGGGGACCCAGAGTGGCATCCCAATGTCCCTGTGCCCGTGCCCATTTCAGTCTCGAGGGCACTGGCAGCTGTCACTTTAGACAGCTAACACTGTCAGGGACAGTCCCTGGGCAACTTACCTGGGACAGTAACAGGCGAACCTGCTGGCCCCAAATTGCAAACTGACATTTTGTCCCAAGAATATCAATGAATAAAAAGATAGTAATCTCCTTTCAAGTGAAAACATAGTTGAGATTGTTCTGCAAAACTAACAGGAGTATATCAGAAAGGAAAAAATAACCCATAAAAAGTTTGTTGGGGAAAAAGCATTTATTATTTTAGTGGGGGGCAAGGGGTTATTTAAGGACAGGAGTGCAGCGGGTTAATTTCTCAGTCTTCTTACACTGATCAAGTGGGAATGCTTGGAGGACTAATCACAAATAATCATAATCATATCCTGCCTAGATGGATATGGGTTTAAACATAGATGCAGTTGCCTGAAAATTATTCTATAAAGATACTGAAGGCAAAGAGGGGATATGTGAAATTAACAGCAGAATGGGCTAATTAAGATCTTCAGATAGGTGCTTAAAACTGGGTTATTATGCAGAATGTTGCTTACTTGAATGTGCCTTTTAAAAATGCCGCTTTCTTGAGTATTTTTGTTGTTGTTTTCTTTAACTAAACGCCCCCACCCAACCCTTCTGTTTTGACCTGTCACGGACACAGAGGTTTACAGGGCAGCTCTGAGCTAATGAACTGCAGCTGGAGAACGCTGAGCCCACACTGCAATTTCTTGGTCCTGCTGCCTTCGACGTGTTTTAGTGAGGAACCCTCTGGGAACACACTGGCACTGAATAACACTGAAATGAAAAAAAAATACTTTGAAAGCAGATTTTTTTTTCTTGTTGTCTTAAGGGTCACTGGGAGAGTCTCAGTCCATGCATTCTGAACATTGCCTCCTGAGCAAGCCTGAGTTAAAAGCTTGATTGGTTAAATACCCCTTACATTTTCTCCTGAAAATATACTGTCTCTCTTGTAGTTTCCCATTTCACCCAGGGGTCTCTTGGCTAACTCATGAATTTATTTAGTAGAAGCCACAGGAAGGCTGGAAGAATGTGGACAAGAAAGATGCAAAAAAAGCATTGGCTGTGGCAAAGGAAAGGAGATGCTGCGTCTTCACATCAGCATTTCCACATGGAAGGATAAAAGGTACAGAGCTAACCAGAATTCTTCAGCGACTTCTTTTCCATAAATAATTTAAATTGTTCTAATTTTTTCAGAAAAGAGCAATTTTCTCAAGATCTAAAAGGGTTCTGCACTCAGGCCAAAATTGTTGAATCTTCCCAGACTTTGTAGGAGATCAGCAGCAGTTTCATTTCCTAGGTAATTGCAGGTACCATGTTGGCACAATTATTTCAAACCTACTTGTCTGGGACACTACTCTGGAAAACAAATTTTCACATCTCTCCATATGTGAGAGTTCAAGTCTGAGCTCCAAAGGGCAGCCAGCAGCATTATAGGGAATGTATCTCCCAGCTGCTTTACTACCACTGCTTTTAACGTGGGAACATTCTGCAATACTCCCGAAACACAAGTTAAACATAAGCACATAAATTCACATGCTACTTTCGGAGCAGATGCTTTTTCTTTTCTTTTTTTTTTTTTTTTTTCTGTCAGCTGTGCCCCTCACAAGAATTGATGGTTCAGGTTGAATGCGTGTTGTTATGCTATTTTTATGTGTGGTTATTGGGATTGCTTCTTGTTTGCGTGTCGGTAGCTGCCTGCCAGCTGGTGGCTACATTCTGCTGGACAATTAGCAATTTTCCCCATCTGGTGAATAGATTTACTCCACGTGCACCTTGCATGTGATAACATCTGAGGTTCAAATAGAGATGTTTTGGTGAAAGTCTTCTCTTCACTATCTACAGTAGGGCTTTCTCCTGTATGCTGTTCATGTTTTCAGAGACCTATGACTTTTAAGAGTAATAAAAGTGTGGTTTAAGTGGTTCGTGTGCTCCAGTTAGACTCTGGTGTTTGCAATTCTCCTAGAAATAAAGCAGAACTACAGAAATGATGTTCCTAATTTGATGAATAATAAATATGAAGGATTTTTTTCCTCTTCACACAAACTTTGTTCATAATGGGCTTTATTTTTGGTGATCTGCTTTGTTTCCACCTCCCACACAGCTTCAAATTAACAGATAACACGTAAAACCTATCACTGCAGGATTGAATTGTTTCAGAGTCCACTTCACTACATCTCATCCTACCAGATTCTAGCTGATCGTAGGAGTCGTGCTGTGAACCCATTTAAATTGAAAAGCTTACAGGCTCGGTTGGGCCATTTCAAAGTTTGCAGAGATTTAGCTTTAATCCTCTTAAAATATTAGGCCACGTGACCTTGCATACCGTATTGTCAGTGGGATAAAGATTCCTTTGATTTTTATTTACACTTCCTCACATGGGAGGAGGCAGGTTAATTCATTTCATCTCAGTGCCACCTTTGGCTCCCCATCACCTCCCTAGGTCACTCATGTGGATGCAGGAATGCTTTGGCAAGTAGGGTTTGCATTTTTCTGCAGCTCTGTGCTCCAGTTCGTGCTTCAGACGTGCGCTTGCAAGATGTCAGCTTTGCAGGCAGATAAATTGTTTTATTTTTGCATAAAAGATGTCCTTCCATCTATCTTTATGAAATGGAGTTTTTCACTATAAATGTTTCATGCAGACATTTTCAACAATTCATGTACTTGCTTTTACTTTATAACTTTTCAATTAAACAATGGTTTCTGAAAGCTGGCAGTTGTTCCAACCTGCTGTTGTTATGAATTTTGCCTTCAAGTTTTGGGATTTTTCTTTTTTTAATGTTTACAGTGTAGCAAAAAGAAGGCATAAGGAGTATAGAGAAGAAAAATGCTGTAACCATGGAGGATAATGGATTTGAAAAAAACCCTGAGTATGTGGAAATCCCACAGCCTTCTTCATCTCTTCACATAGCTATTTACACACATGCAAAAGCAGTAAAATATTGATTTACTAGTGTCCTCGGCTGGAAAACTAGGCTCCATGGAAGGAAAAGTATAGGGCTTTTTGTCTAGAAGAGGGAAGGGCAAGGAATAGTTTTCAGAGATAAACTGAGAGAGCTTTGGTGCTATCCAAGCATTTAACTATTTTGACAATGATAAAAAAATTCCAAAAGGATGAGTACTTTCTGTGAAAACATCCTTTCAGCATAAACCTCATTTTTTTCTATCTAGTACCATGTTCAAAATTTGGCTAAGGCTGTTTCCCTATAGTCTTCCAAAGTCCAGGGAAGGGTGGTAAAACAATGATGATTTCAGGCCTAGTGCTAAAATTACACTGCTTGTTCATAAAGTTAAGTGAGTTCAAATTCAAAATATTAACCTGTCCTGCCATCTGCTAGTAGTCAAGCTATTCTAAGACCATACCAATATTACAGACTTTGTACATTTTCTCTTCCTACATATCCTTCTTTATGGAAGAAGTAACTCCTGTTACTTCAGTGACTCAGTATTTGCCAAAGTTTCATGAAGCAACAGCGCAGTTTGTAAATTATTTAAGCACATACAAGCCCATTAAACAAAGAAAATTTACCAGGTGATCTAATTTACCAGGCACCACTGATCCAAACATTTTCTCTCTAGTTACATTTCCAAATGACAATGACCATTTCTACAAAAGGCTGCACATTCACAGCCTTTCCCAGTGGCGACAATCCATGAGGATTTCTGTGGGATTTAACAGCCTGTCAAAAGTGCAAAACTCTATTCTAAAGAAGGACATCTTCCAATTTAAACATCACTTTGGTCTAAAAATTTTTTAGCTTTCATTACTGCAAGTAGTATCTACGTGCTCAGACCAGCAAAAGTAAAACAACCCTATTTTTAATTCTACCGTTTATTTTACACATTCAAACACCTTTTATTTCTTCAGGTGAGTCTACTGTTCATAAATCTTTAGAGGAAATATTTTCATTTTGGGGGTCAGGGGCAGGAGAATAAAGCTAGGCAGATAGCTATAGCAATTTGGAGGCTCAGCTCAATTTCTGACTGAAAAGAAAGAGGTCACACTTAAACCATTGGGAAAAGTCTATAGGCTTTGATTCACTTTTCCTTACATATAGCTGCAGCTAAACTGATTACCTTCTCCCCACTACATCAACTCCCAAAAGCAGGAGTGAGGGTTGTAACAAGGGCAGCTAAATCCAAGATAGATGATGAGTCAGAGGCTTCAGCTGTGATTTGTGCAGCCTGGCATATTAATGTAAACTGATAGCAGCTTATAATGAGCATCTGCTATTGCCTCCTGTTAAAGATGAGGTATTAGACTTGCTGGACCTTTGATGTGACCCAAGTACAGCTGCTCTGGTGCTCTTGGTAAGGGCTCAAACCATTAGTGCAGCCACTCAGGAGAAGAGAAAAAAAAAAAAACATGCAAGAGCTGAATGTCACAAGTTCCTCAGACATCTCAGTGTAAATTGACAGAGTTTGGGAGTCCAGTTCCAGAAAAGTTAGAATTAGGGATTAGTTTCTGGGGGAGGAGGGGAGGGCACATTCACTGAGAGACTCGAAGATGTCTGCAGCCCTGGAATGGGGTTATATTTTTTAACCTAAATTGAGGTTTGGTTTCTATTTGGACTCTGAATGCTTAAAAGGCACCAGATGCAGAGAGATGAGCTCCAAACAATACTGTGGGAATGAGTCAAAAGGGAGGCCAGGCTGAGCTAGGTATGTGCAAGAATGATCACTCACACAGCTCCTTCCTGAATAGTCAGTTTTAATTTATCTTGCATCTCTTATAGTCCAAGAAAGGTGATATCTGTGAGAAAGAGAAAAAACGTGTCTAAAGAAAGAGGAGGTTGAAAATTTGCAAAGAGATTTGGGATTAGATGTGAAAATTGAGTCTCCTTTTAATTAATTTAAAATAGCTGAATGGTGAGTCAATGGTATTTCTCTAAATGTGTGGTTATAAGCTGAAAAGATATAGAGCACACATCAGGGCATTAGATCTGTAGATCGCTTCTCTGGAACAGTATAAAACCTGAGCTGAAAATTAAATGTCATCCCATGTTTAGTATTTGATACAGTGAAATATGGCTTTTGAGACCTGCGTAGAGAACTGAGGACTAAGTGAATACTTTGAGATCCTTCTGCTACCACGTGAATGAGGAAGGCAAAAGAAAGGCTCCTGCTGGAGCGGGTGGGGGTGCCAGAGCCTGTTCCTTGCAATGAATTGACTGGATTAGACATTTTCCACATAAACAGATGTGGGGAAGGTTATTACTCTCTGAAAGCACTAGTGTCAGGCAGCAGCAATGTGAGAGAAGTTCCAGGTTATAAGCAGAAATTTTTCTCAGGATTCAAGCTGTTGCTTTCCTAGTTTTCTATCCTTTCCACTTTCTGAGATATCTGATGAAATAATTAGTTGCTGTGATGAGTGATTAGTGGAGAGGGATGAGAATGACACCGTCTAAAAATTAGGAATGAGCTTTATTTTTTACTTCCTTCCAAAACTGCTTCTTGCTCTTTAATCCTTCCTCCCTTTTCCTCCATGCAGAGGTTGCCTTCTCTCCCCCTTCTCCTCTCCTCCTAAGTGCTGATCAGCAAAACTTGGTCCTCGTCTCCCTTTGCCTGCAGGCAAGCAGGGCCCTGTTGTCCCACCTGCACGGAGCCGCATTCCCAGCTGCCGGCTGCATGGCAAACCACACGCTCAGAAACGCACCACAGGTCCTGCCATGGGCTGCTGCAGCTGTCCTGGGAGCAGCTGGGCACTGGGAGGGAACAGTCTGGTTTATGGGGTGAAAAAAGAACTGTGAGCAAAAGGGAAGGTAATTTCCTCATTGGGGATTCTGGTTTATCTTGGGAAGCTTGACAGCTGCATGTTTTGTTATTGTGTGATTTATTGTGTGAGGCGGTGCAGGGAAGAGTCTCACTTAAGCAGTACATGAAGTGCGTTTTCTTCATTTGGAAAAGAAAACAAATTTAAAATTGAGAGATATGAAAATATGCCCCAACATTTGTGATAGAAATACGGGAAGTTAAAAGGAAAGGCAACACTAAACGACGAATACATCAGGTCCTGGACAGAATGACCTGTGGAGCACCACTTCCATGGAGAGGGAGTTGGCAGATGCCCCTTTACCCCTTTGCTTTTCACAACCAGGCAATGAAACCTGGGAACAAGGAAGTGGAAATGAGTGGAAACCTTGAGATTAGATTGCAAGGACTGAGAGGACAAAGCTCACTAGAGATGGGGCAGAAACAGTAGAAAGAAAAGAGCTGTCAGATCACACTCATTGTTGCGGTAGGAACCCGTCAAGTTGTGTGGTAAATGCTGCCGAAGAAAGATTATTAGTGAGTCCGTGCTCTAGCATAACCGCCCAAGAGGCTCTGAGGAAAAGGAGCAGATATTTAAAAAGTACTTTTTGCCTTTTGATTGAGAGTGGAAAGGGCTATGAGTATAACAAGCATAAACTGTTTTAATCCAGTGCTGCTTAAGAGGTGATTGCTTTAAGTATAGCAATGCCTCCTGGCTGTACAGGAGTCCCTGAAATCTCAGAGGCTTGAAAATGAAAGGTGGCTGTTTTTCAGTGCAAGGCGTTGTCCCTAAAGTCTCTCTGACTGTTGCAAGGAAGCAATGTGATGGCTGAAGCAAAATGTTCCAATAAACTCATCTACTCCGGGAGTGAATCCCAGTGGCCACCAAATACAGTGCCCAGACTACTATGTCAGAAGGTGAAAGCAGGTTAGATTATAAATGCAACAATGATTACACTGTTGTTGAAGACAGCTTCATTGAAAATGAAAAATTCTGATACAAAGGAGTCAGTAAGGCTGTAAGAGACTGCTCTGAGATCTGAGGGTAAAACAGAAAAGCTTGTTGCCAGAAGAATACTGGGTGTAGAAAAACTAATGTGACAAAGCAGCCAGTCAGCAGTTTCAGGGAGAAGATGCAGGCAGACAAAACAGAAAAAGAATAAAAGATAATCAAAGATCTGAAAGGGAAGAAGGGTCTTCCGTGTCCTTGGGGTGAACAAAGTAATCATTGTGAAACAGGCATATTAATAAAAGGCCTGGGAAATGTGTGAAAAAAGTTCCACTATAGGTAACTAAACAGGGGGTTTTTATTTATGCTCTGCAAGAAAAGAACAGACAGCATGGAGAAGACCCAGACTCAGGCCCAGGTTAGACAGGATAGCATTGAAGGGGGTGAGCCCTGGGAGGGCAAAGAGGAGTGCGCATGGCTGTCAGGGCACATGGGTAGGGCATCCTTGCTTGGGAGGGGATCCACAGTTCTGTGTCTCAGGGGCAAGGAAGCATCTACGACATCTCCTCCAGAGGAAGTGTGTGGTTTTTGCTGCTGATTTAGTTAACAAATGGGCAAGTCATTACTGAGACTTGTTTGCTGTGAGCTAGGTGCTGGCGGTAGTGGTTCAGACTCCAGGGCATTAATAACCTGTGCTGCTGAGGCCAGGGAGCTGCTTGAGGAGATTTACATCTTGTTGTGACATGGCTGTGTAGCCCTTCTGCACAAGCTGCTTCCCTACTCCATTGTGGGAATAACGGACCTATTGTTCTTAATGGTTGTGTTGTAGGCTCCAAGTCACTGAGAAATGTCTGACCTACTCTAAAGATCCTGTATTTTGTATGCAGAAACTCCTCCGTTTGGAAAAAATGCAGGACTAAATATAGCAACAGACAGGCTTGGACTGTGCTCCTTAATTCCCTGACTGGCAATCTTGGAGTTTTTGCAAACCCACATCAAAATGCTGAGCTATGGTTGTACGTATGATCAAGAGTGGTCAAATTTGACAGTGCTGAAGCAAAAGTTCTCTAAAAATCTGGAGCTTGTTTGCACCATTCCTGAGAAATATCTGCTAGCTTTTCCAATTCATCTCACTGGTTAATGTATAAGTCAGGGGTGCATGGCAGTGGTGGCTGCATGAGCTGTGCTGCAGACCCACGTCAGAGGGGTGAAGTGGAGGTGCCTGCCTCTCTTCTCACATCCCCATTTCTGGGGACAGACACCCACACCTGCCTGCCCACCCTGAGTGAGGTGCATGCAGAAGCTGGGGTGCATGAATATGTGAGGAGGAAATGGGGTGTGAAGGTACATTTTGGTGGGTTGCTGTGCTTTGTAAGTGCAGCCTCACTTCATCAGCTTCCCATCTTTAAAATGGAGGGAAGATAAACTCATCTCTAATTTAAAGATAAATTAACTTTTGCTTCTGATGCATTCAAGTGGCATATTGAGAAGCACCACAGGAGAGTCCATGAAGAGAGAAATTATTTTATGCAGAGGGAAGGGATTTGGTTACTGTACAGTTATGCGGAGGCTGGAACTAGATGGTAGGTGAAGGGAATGAAACAATACACAGCAAAGCTGTGCATTGGCACCATCTATTGCACTCAGTGAGGCACAGGGTTTCATCAGAAAAAATAGTATGTGGCCTTATAATGAAAGGCTGTATTGTAAGTGGAAGGGAAGCAGAAAATCTTAAACCTGCCATTTCCTAACCTTTGAACAGTTGACTTTGCACTCACAATGTTCTTTCACTGTTGTTGGTTTTGCATGTAGCACAAAACAAAGCAGAAAGGGCTTTTATTATTAAAGAGAAGTGACAACAGGATGGATATCTGTGGCACTGGGCTGCACAGGAATGTAGTGGAGTCAGCAGTTCAGTGCATGATTGTTTAATCCAGGATTTGGGCAGTCTGCAGGCAGCAGTATAGCACTGTGCAATCGATGTTCGTCAGTTTGCAGATTAGACAGGAGCAGCTCAGGACTGCATTCCTGTATTTCCCCTCCTCTCCAAAATATTTTGTATCCCATACTGTACCAGTTGTGCCACTGCAAATCAGGTTAATACATGAAGATGAAACATTTTGCTTCTACCTCAACACACTGTTCAAGAGGCAAGCAGAGAGCACACTGACTTCAGCATATACTTCTGGCTTCCACCATGTGCTTTGTGCCCTCTTGCAGGACTCTTTTTGTGCTAGACAAGGGTGAAATGTTAACATGAGGATAGTGAAGAAACAAGTTGACTTTTGGTGCTTAGAAGCAATAATAGATGCTTGCCTCTCTATGAACTTTTAGTAACTCAAGCTTAACCTTTACATGCTTGTGTAGAATAAGAGATAGATTAGGTTTGCAGGAGAACTGAAGGGTAAAAAAAAAGGAAAGACTTTAAATCCCAAAGGCATGGAGAAGAAGCCAGAGGTCTGATTGTGTTGTGTCAGATGGTGGTTGTTCTCTCCGAAGCAGCCCTGATACACACAGGATATCGTAATGCTGTGGTGTTACAGCCTGCTCTGTTCTGTGAACCCACAGAAAATGTTTTAGAGGAGTGGGAGATCCTTGGCAAATTTTATCCTACAGCAATATCCCCGTTTTCTTAGTCTATTATTTTATGTTTGCCTTCAGGCAGTGTAAGACCAGTACCACAGCCAGATGAATGCTCAGCCTTCTGGTCCTGCCTCTGCATCACCTCCTTTGTGGCAACCCATCAAAAGCTAGAATGACATGGGGGTGGGAATGAAAAGCCCAGGTGGGCAGACAGATCTGCTGCCCTAGTAATTGGCTGGCGGCAAGACAAGTTTATGATGACTTAAGCCGTAGAGCCACATTTGCTTTGCGGACTATAATTAAGTGATATAAACCACCAGGTATCTACAGACCATGGAATGAAAATTGTTCTGATGGATGGGACAGAAAGAGTAATGAAGAGACTTTATAAATAAATTTATATATTAGTTAAGTATCCCCAGAGTGATAGGTAAATGCAGGTAAGGGGAACTGCAGGATTAGGGGTGCACAGGCAAAAACAGAGCAGTTGCCCTTCTGTATCTCCCAATACACCTCTCCTCCAGGGCTGGGGGCACAAACCAGTACAAAACCCTACACTCTTTTCAACGTTATCAGAAGTCTGGTTTTAGAGTCCGAGTCAGACCCTTCCTTCACGGTGCACATTTGTTTGCATTTGGAGGCAGGAGGAGACCCTAATATGTTGAGGTGTGGGGACTCTGATATATGTTGAAGTCTCCCTGCCCCCCAAAAGCAGTGTAAGTGTAGGCCCTGAAAAGAGCAAGGATGCAATGTTATGCAACATAAACCATTCCCAAACAGAGCTGTTCTGATTCTGCCATCCCTTCTGACCCCAATTGTATATTCCCTCCCTTCCTTTTGTTGCTGCTGCTTGTAAGGTCAAGGCATGAGATCTAAACTAACTGCTTCTGAGGCTTTTTTCTTTAGTTTTATACAGTTAGTTCCATCTCCCCAAACAAGCTCTCCATGCAGCAGTGTGGGTGTCAATCCTGGTGCAAGGGATCTGAGCAAGATCACTGCTGGGGGCAGAGGTACTGGGTGCAGTGCTGGGCTGAGGCACAGCTGACTTGGATCAACCTCATCTACTCAGGAATCACATCTTCGTTAAATATTCTGAGTGCTTAATGTTGTTTCAGGCCCAGCAGAAGTGAGTTATATATAGCCCTTGATTACAGACTATGCCTAAATAATTGTCTAGTCCAACGACATGCCTAGAAAACTCTATCACTCCCACTGATCCAGAATGAAAAGCCCCTTAGATCTTGCCTCCAACATCCAAAGCAGTTCTTCACAGTGTTTGTTGTTGCTTGCAAGTGTTAATGCTTATAACATCTTCGAGGCTTTTCTCTTCCTCATGCGGGGTCCTAAGAGGCTGTGGTGTAAGTGTATAGCATGCTTCTATTACAGGGACTGTGCAAATTAAAACTAATCCAGGGAGGTGGGGAGAGTAAAAGAAAAAGGAGGCAATGAAGAACAAGTGGAGGAAAGAACACACACACAAAAAAAATAATCCAAGCCATCTTTATAGATCAACCAGTATATTTACAGCTACTGTTGAGAGATGAGTTATTGAATGACACCTGTTTTCACCCTGGCCATAGATTTCAGAAATGCATGCAAGTACAATTATCTTCACCCAAGCGGTAAACATTTGGACAGTTTTCAAATCTGAACGTTGTTTATGAATCGATTTTTGCCTCCTTAAGTTCAGCTCAGCTATCCTTGCAGCATACCAAGTGCCATAACCAGCCTGATGGATCACATGGGGGTTATGTTTCATATCTGGAATCCTGCAGCATTCATCCTAGCGAGATGCTTTCAGACATCAGCATTTGGAGTGGGAAGAAAAAAAAGCAGTCACAGGAACATATACCATCTTCCCTGCAAATATAAACTAAAGACTGTGTCCTTTAAGGGCAGTTCTTTGTTACTGTGCAGATATCTCTAGGACTGCTTCTGTGTTTTCACTGCTTGTTAGTAGCATAAGCTCTGAGGGTAACAGGGGCTTGACATTTTCTTCTAGGCCAAATCCTATGGTCAGCTCTCAGTTTTAACTTGGGCAAACTGAATGTGAAAGCTACAGGGATCTGTCTGAATACAGGCTTTTACAATTCCATTGGCAGTAAAATTGTTTATTATAAGGGCTTCAGTCTCTGAAGAACCTGTGCTGGCTGCTGTCAAGGATAGAATGCGCATTAAATTGGTGGAGTAATCTGGTAAGGCAAATTCTTCATATTTCATCAAGGGAGCATCTACTCTGCAGTCCCAAATGCTTCTTGGCAAAACAGACTGGCAGCACTGATCTCTGGCAAGATGGCAATGCTGTTAGTTCTCCCAGAAGGCAAGAACTAAACTACCTCACCTCCCCTCTGGGAAAGGCTATAAATAGAGGTCTGCTGGGATCCTGATCTCACATTCACAGAGGCAGCTGCCATCTGGGATTGCAGTTGACCCCCTGTCCCTTCTTCATCTCCTCTCTTTCTTCTTTGATGGTATTTGTGTGATTTGGAGGTGAGCTGGTCCAGGGAATTAAACCAACTGAAAAGTAATCACAGGAAAAGAAGAGACTGGTGCTTGCACATATTTCACATTGCTTCCTCCACATTCCTGACTACCCCCAGAGAAACTGACTCGCTTCCACAAGACTTTCTGAAGTGCTGGGCAAACAAAATAAACAGCATGCGAGGTGATTTAGGGATTTAAGCTTAATCCACATCTGTGTAGTAAACTGCCAAAGAAAGGCACATATTCAAACTGGAAAACATCAATCATATGCTATTTACTAACTGCAGTCAGTTACTATTTCTGTACCGGCAAACCACAAAAAGAATGAAACCTTGTAGGTTAAATTAATGGAAACCAAGACAGACAGCAAAACAACTAGCTCAGAACTACAGAGCTGTACTTAACTCAAAAGTCACCCTGAACTCATGAGTCTTTGCCATATCCCCACTTTCCCGAGAAAGTGCTGTGTTTCTGTGCAGGAGGGAGTATGCTCTCAGGAAGAGGCACAGCCTAAATGAGAGCAGGAACACCAGTTTCAGAAATCAGCACTGCAACAGATGTAGCCATCTATGAAGATAAATCCGTTGCATAATTTCCCCCCTAAATGTTTAGCCTGTTAAAAACTAGTGCCTAATAAAACGGCAGGAGGATATTTTTAAACTGACCACTACTGCATATGTTGAAAGAAACATTTACTAAAGATGCCCCTGGTGCCATGTATTTTGCTGGAGGGACCAAATGACATCTGCTTTACCAAGATGCAGGAAATGTCATTTCCTGTCTAGTCAGGGGCATCAAGCCAAATACCGGTCTCAGTTGTCAGCCAGTCAATTATTTGATTATGGATGTACAGCCAGCTTGTGTTTGTAGATCATCTTGCAGCTAGACAGCAAGGATTACATATACATTTGACAGTCAATGTTGGGCTTTTTTTCAGCTTAAAACCACTACTTATTAACACAAACTGCTGGCCTCATGGAAGGGAATTGTTCTGAACTCCCCTGCTGTTCAAAAATTTGATGAGCTTGCTCAGGTCCTCTTTCTGTAGTTTTTGCAGGGAGAAGAATCAGTTTCTTCTTCTCAGTAAGATGAAAGAAGTAGTATTTTCCCCCTCACTTCCTGAAATAAATTAAGGTTTTTTGGCAGTGGTCCTCATTTCACTCCTTGGTTTTGAGAAACACTATTCATCCTGAGAAAACCACTCTGTCTGTTGGCTTGAGGATCCAGCTGCTTGTCATGTTAAACCACGTGGAGGCTGCATCTGAGTCCATCTGTATTGCCAGGATCAGTGCCCCAGGGACTCAGCACAAAAACACTTTGATCCCTCCCAGTGACAGGGTTTTTGCTAACAAGCCTCCAGACATTTCAGTTGGTATGTCATCACCCTTGCTAAACTAGAACAGAAGGATGAAACAAAAGTATCTCCAAAGACCTTTAATAACAATCAGTCGAAGGGGAATGAGTAAAACATCCCAGGTGAGACACTTTTGTAAAAAGCATTAGCATCTGCCATATGACTGTAACGAGGACGGAGAGGCTTTTTTCCCCACCTCTTTTTCTTTTTTCTTGTCCTTTTCTTCAGAGATAAAAGAGAGGATAGGAGCTATGGCCTGTGAATTGCAGGGAACAAAGCGCTTAACATCCTTTAAATAACTTGATAGGGTCAAAGTAAGGCAAAAAGTCTAAAACACATAGAAGAGAGAATGAACCTGAAAAGTCCTAATATGTTTTATACTGAGTGGCCCCCCTGCCAATTGTACCTCTTAGTGATGGCCTGATTAGTCCAAATTTTTCACACACTTAACAGCATCTAAGCTACAAACGTCCTGTACACGGTGAGAGGATTTATGCTTTTAATTCCCACCATCATAGAGCTGCAAATATACCCCATTGCTTTTACCTTTTAAAATCCAGACTGCATGTGCAGTGGGCATGTGATTTGTGCAGCCAGAGTTTGGGATGAGTGCTTCAAAATAGCAATCACTTGATGCTCCTGCACTAGGGCAATAAGTAAGAAGTTAACTAATACCTTTCGTTGATGAAGCACTCTGGTCGGTGAATAACTTGCAGGTAGAATTGAATTTTGTGCTGAACAACTGAGACCTAGGGTTTTTACAATCTAAGTGCATTAAATGAGCAGAAATCAGATTGTCAGCAAGGCAGTATGTGATTAGTATTAGCAAAGCAACTTTCAATAGATCATGTAAATGAAGCAAGGAGGGCAGCAAGGCCAAAATCCTTGTCTTAATTAACAGAAAGCATATTTTGTAGATGATTTTGTTGCTTAAAGAAAAAGAACTGTGAAGGAGAAAGAGCATTAAAATGCAAGATTTTATCTAACATGCCCAGCCACATTCTTCCCCTTTCTGCAGCATAATTTTGCAGAAAACAGGCAATTTGATCGGAAAGCCCAACTCTGCATCCAAAGGCATGGGAAGTTTTGCCACCTGGGGAACGGAACTTTGTGCAGTCAGGTAACGATCTAATGTGACCTAGTGGAGCAGAAGCATTTAAGTAGCTCATCAGCTAGGCTATGATTTTTTAAACATATGGTATTAGAAGCACCCATTTCCAAAAAAGGAGCTACCTACAAGTCTAGGAAACCAAGGTATCTTTTCAACAGTGTGATAAGGTTGATCAGTTCATCTTGTCAAGCACCATTCAATAGTTATGTTGACTACTTATTATTAATAATGTTGTTCTACTTTGTGAGCATTAGAATATGTGTAAACCAAGCTTCAGATCATTTGTCTCTAAAAGGCTGATGTATCTGGAAACGTACCTTTCATCTTGTTTCCAAGATTTTTATTTGAAAAGTTATTTTATTCTTTTTCAACAGCAAGCAACCAACCAACCCACCTATCTCTTTCCTCCTCATCCTCACCAAAATATTTTTTCCCCCCTCAACATCACCAAAATATTTCTATCTCCCTTTTTGTTGCAATTTGGAACTGCAGAAGACAGAAAACTCCTTGAAGCACTTACTCATCCTTGCAATGCAGGGCAAAAGGAGTACATGTTTCTCCTGACACTCACTGTTTTTGGCTCCTCTATGGTCTCATTAACATTCCTTTTTTCATCCAGAGCATCTCTGTGTTTTCAAGCTGGGTAATGTTTGCATTATGGTTGAAACAACCCAGAAAAGTTGGATTGCTTGTATCATGTATTTCTTAGTGAATGGCACCCTAAGAAACATTTTCCTGCCAGAGCTCCCAGCTGTCCTCTTGACAGAAACTCTTGTGGCAATGAGTGCAAATGGCTCAGTAAGTGGTTCTAGGGTAAACGTGAAAACTCTCCCCCATGCCAAAGGGAGATTTCTCAGGAGCATTTCACAGTGTCACTCTTCACAAACATCAAGCCATGCCTGATGGCAACCAGGCTGACATTGCCTCGGTATTCCTCTTCTCTTGAGAGTACTTTGACAGACTGTTTAGTTGTGGGTTTTTTTTTCCCTTATTTAATGGCAGCTTTGCAGGGTTCATTTATGTTAGCTAAGTAGCAGTGTGCCCACTAGTGTGTTAGCCAATCTTTCCTGCATTGACAAAGCAGGGATGCAGACAGCTCTACTACTGTGCTTGTGGTACACCCTGATCGGAGTTTGCTTCCCTGTGGTTTTATTTTGTACTATTGCACTTGGGGATACGGTTACAAATCAATCATGTCAAGATTCCTGAACACATTGTATCACCCTTGCCTGTCTTTTTGAGCTGTAAAGCAAAATAGCATCATTATATACTGCCCTCCTACATAAGTCAGGTGATTCAACTTCAGGAAACATCTGAAATATATCAGTCACATCACTGAGCGGTCCAATATTGTTTTACAAGTAAAGAAGAAGAAAAAAATTCACCTGAGAAGCCAGATTCATGTCTCAAATAACCTTGAAAAAGATCCTGGTGACATGCAGTCATAGAGAATTTTTCCTTGCAGGTCCACCTCATCCTCTGGTGTGAATTGAACTATATCCGCTCACTTGAAGACTCCTAAGCTCACTTTCAAAAGTTATGGATGGATTTCTTAGTTCCTTCCTGCTTGTTCTAGTCTAGTGGCACAACCACCAAACAGTTCTGGCACAAGTAGAAAGCAGGAGCCAACAGGATTCCTCTCCTCTCTAATTCGTGTAGATTGATGCCCTTTACCTCTTGGTTTGTACCCTGAAGACACACCTTGGAGTTTGCTCAGTGTTAGCTGAGGAACACTTGCCTATTGTCCTGTTCTTCAAATTGTATGATATGCATTAGGTTTCCTTCTTTCGGTGCATGAAGCAGGAAGTTGGTAGCTTACTGTCTGTCTCTGAAATCTTTCGGCAGTAAGTCACTGCTTTACTTCCTCCCTTAGGTTCTGATAAGTGCTGCTATGTTTCCGATCATGGTTCTTCAGGAATCAAACTTTTCTTAAAATTGACTATTCTGGAGACTGAGCATCCTTTGGTAACAGTTGTGTTTATAGACAGTAGCTGAGTCAGATGAAATAACAGACAATAATAACTGCAGAGAATTTGTATTTAACTAAAAATTCCAATTTTATGTGAGCCGGAAAAACTTTCTTTCTTCTTTCCCCTGAAGTACTGTGAGTGTTCTCATTCTAAGTCTATCCCTGAGAGAATCTAAATTTACTCTTTCCCGGCTTTTGAGAAATACACAGCAAGACATCAACGCTTGGTGGGTGAGAAAGCTCTGAAATGAGGGAAGAGATAGAAGCTTACAAAAGAAAGTTCCGTGTCTGTGTTTCCTTGTTTGCAATAGCAGTCTGCGGTGTCCCTGGGGGTGCACTGACAAAGCTGAGTGCAGGAAGTGTGCTGTGCTGTGGGTGAGCTGGGTGCAGTCAGCTGTCACATGGAAGCCACGCAATTCATCACACATTTGTTGCTCTGGCTGTGGTATCCCACGACTGCGGTCAGGCTGCCCAGGGCAAAGCTCAGCACCCCGTGTGTGTGGGGGGGGACATGCATGGGAGGAACCCGGGCCTTGCACATTTCTTTGGCTATCCACATGGCCTTTGTGAGGAACTTTAACACCAGCGTGTGCCAACTTCTGCTTTGAGACTCCTTTCTTCTGCCGCAGTGGTGCGAGGGCAGACTCTCATTTACACAGAAAACTCTGTGAGCAGCAGGCCCTAGCTTTTGTAATGGAAGTATCTGCAGAGAAAAAAAGAGTCCTACTTTTATGCTTTTGTGTAACCTAGGCTTTATTCCTCAAAGGTCTTCTCCTACCGATAAGAACAAAACTCTACACGCAAATGGCTATTTCTGCCGCCATCCCTAGAGGTGACATCCCCTCTGTCCGCTCCTGGCTTGGGATGCATGGGCTGCTGAGAGCACGTCATCGTCACAAGAAGTGCAAGAGCTTCCTTGACCTGTCAAGCTGGTTACCAGCTTGGGAGGACATGCTGATGGGGAAGCCCTTTGGAAGAGAAATTCTGAGAGTCAAACTTTTTCTTCTTTTTGGTAATGGCTCGATCTAATTGAAGAGCTGTTAATTATTTCAGATTTTACAAACATCACCGAATTTTTCTGAACTTGTGGCAAGTTCCACATTTTTCATTTTCTTTTCTTTTTCACTTCTTTCTTATTTCTCCCCTTTACTTCCTTTTTCTTTTTCTTTTTTTTCTTTTCTTTGAGGGATAGCTGGTTGCATTCTTCTTACTCTCCAGCCACATTAGGACACTGGCACAAAATTCAACAGCCTTCTTTTTCTTTCTTTCAGGCAGTTGGCCCCAAATCTTTTGTTTTACAGATTCTAAAGCCTTATTTCTTTACTCTGCTTTAACTCTGCTGGTATAAGAGCTCCCTCCCAAAAATGTGTACACAGATATATGAGATAAAAGTCCTACACAGTTTTTGAATGTGTCTCTAGTGGTATTTCTAACTTCAGGTGAATCCAGTACAATAGCTAAGTAGTTTTCGGTGGTGGTAGCAGAAAAGCCTTAGGGAAGGGGCAAGGATATCAGGTTGTAACTGTCTGTGTTGGGGTTTTACTAGCAGAATCACCTCAAGTACAGGGTGTAAAACTTATGGTGATATAGAATGCCCCACCTTGAGCAATCCCATCAAAATACAGGCTGTTGCAGCTCCAAGCACTGCAGAGTGACAGGTTTGATGTGCCGCAGTGATTCCACCGTCCATGTGGACACCAGTGGTTGTTCCCGAGAGCACAGCAATGCTCACCTGAAATCTCAGTGATGATAACTTCAGCCACAGCATGTGGAGTGGAGATGGAGAGATACTGACGTCAGTTCATAACTGAAGTAGGATCCAAACACAAAAGCTATTCCTTTATGCTGAAAACACCAATCACATTACAATTATAAATAAATGAAATATAGATAAATGAAAGAGGTCTCTGTTGCCAAGGGCACAGGTGCAGACAGGGATAAGCTATAAAAACTATTTACTCTCTTGCCCCTGTGGGCACTGCTCTATTGGTATGAAAGATTTAACAGCATCCAGATTGGAGAAGCTGTGCTGGTTTTAGTCCACTGTAGCTAAAGAGACTGTTATTCCAGTGTAGATGAAGACTGAAGGTTAAGACATGCTGAGGGACAGAACACCACTTGTATTCTCTCTGCAGTTAAAAGCAAACATACGCAGATGAAATGCTGTGCATTAATAATTTCCATTAATTTATTACGTCAGGTGCCGAATAGAAAGTCATTATATTTCCACTGTACATCACTCTAGTGTAAAAAATGCATAAGCCATTAGGATAATGATTTCTACCATTACTTGTCAGTAAAGTGTGAAAATATTTTTTTATTATCCATTTACGTTAATTTCAACATGCATGCATTTCTTCAGAAACACAGACTTTTTGAAGTGATTGCTTCCCATTGATTAATGTAGCCAGAAGTTTCCTGATTTGCCAAATGTCACAGAACATTTTATTAATGGTGCTTGTTTTGTGTATAAAGCTTTGCATCAGAAGAGGCTTCAACTATTAATTAGAAAAGCTTAGAAATACTCAGTTAAACAAGAAAATATTTCTAGTGTGGCTGGTGTGTTGAGAACTCCACTCCTAATCCACACCAGTAGGCATCTTTTGCCATGGGATGAGTGAAAAGTGTGACTCTTAGAAGCTGAGTTTCTGTAGTCTCTAAGGTAAAGAACTATTCTGATATAGTGAGCCATCTGTATGCAATACAATTTTAAAATGTTGTTCATCTTCTCCCAAAAAGGAACTACCCCTGCCATACTTACATCCATTCAGGGCTGGATGTCAAAATCCACAGGTAAACTTCAGTCCGGGTATAAGGAGATGATGTTCACACAGCTCACCATCTCCTCCCTTTAAAATAGCAACTTTCTGACAAAACTGGGTTTTCCTGGGAATTTTTGATTCTTCAACACCAAAATTTTTCAAGGGAACAAGAAGGAGTTTCCGGAAAGACCAAGGCACATGTCCTTGGATATGAAATAACCCTATGCTAGAACAAGGACCAGGGATTTAAATTTTCAGGGTTTGACTTATCAATTCAAATCAGTAACACAAACCTCTGCCAGCAGCTGTGCTGTGACAGTACAGACTCAGCTCTTCCTGCAGCAGTTCTGTTTTGCAGTTCTATTTAGCATGGGGACTGAGACTCAACCTGATCCCCCATAACTGGAGACCCTCACTGCCAGTTATTGAGGCTTCTTTTTCATCCTAGCTTGAAATATTTTCTTTGCTTCCTAACCCAGAAATGGGAGATATTTTAAACCTTTGATTGAAGACAGTGAAAACATTTTCTGTTTACTCGCTGTAACATAGAGCTGGGTTGAAAGCAACAATGTTTGCATGAACCCTTTTTGTTTTCTCTTTCTATGAATATTCTAGTGAAAAGGATTTTGTCCTCCATTTTTGTAGAAAAACAATTTTAGCAATTTATTTTAAAGTGTCCTTGGAAACCAAATGCTATATTTTTCCAAGGCAAGCACTGTTGCTCAAGGAGCTTGAATATGCACTCAGCTGGGTAATAGGAACAACACCATGTGACTAATAAAATCAATGTCTGCTAAGTAATGTGGTTCAAACTGGAAATGTTTTCGATCAGTCCGGGGGTTTGTTTTATTTCTGACTTAAGAATAAAATAGAACTAGTCTAACAGCAGATATTTTCCTATAGAAAAAGTTAATTTATATAAAGCAGGATATTAATAGATCTGAGTAGCTCTCCATGAAGATAGCATCTCTGATTTAATGCTATCTTAACTTTGTCAAAGTAACATTAGCCCTTGCCTTCATATAAAGTGTTCAATTAAGCCAATTGCTGCCCTTAGTCCTGACATGGCTTGTTGTTACAATGCACTTTGAGTATTGAAAGGCCGACTAACCTGTCATTAAACATAGCTGGGAAGAGATCAGGCATAATTATATACTTTCTTACTGCTGAAGTGGCTGCTAGATATTAGCACTGCAAATTGCCAGCAAACCATGAGGCATCGGGGCACTGCAAATGTGGAAGGGGAGCCTGAGGGAGTGACAATGGCAGAGTGAAAGGGTTCAGGAGCTTCTCCAAAGTCAGGTGAGGGTATTTCATAACCAGGCTTAGATGCCACCGTGTGCAATGTGGCTGAAGAGCCATCCCTGACCTGTACCAAGGTAAGAAGGAGAAAAATGACAGTTAACAGCATTCAGCTTCGATTTCTGAAAATCAACTGAAATAATGTTACTTCAGAATATGGGGGGGTTCTTTTTCATTTCTACTCGTCCCTCATGCTAGTAAAATACACTAATTTCAGTCCAATTCCTCCATTTAAGGACTGTAGATTTTATTCCCATGAAAGCAGATGGAGCGAAAATCTCCAATGTGTAGAAAATAAAGCAAGCCGTCCAATTAAATCACCACACTGATTCCTAACTCCACTGTGGCCTGTCTGAGAAGGCCATTAGGAACAAAAACCTCTCTGAGGAACATTTTTCTGGCACTTCACACTCACGAGGAAGGTATCTGCAGGCAGCCAGGCAGGCAAAGTGCCTGGAAAAGGGGGAGATGCTTAGGAAACTGAAGTTCTGCAGCATTTCCTTGTAACAGAGTAAGGAAAAATAGAAATGTTTAAATAGAGTAAGCAATCCCAAGCAGGAACTGCTGTGATCCAGGTGAGATCTGAGTTTCACAGCAAAGGGACAACACTCGGCATCAGACCCCCGCCTCTTCGGTGCCTATTACTTACACAAGGGAGTGGGGTGCCCAGCAGGCAGGCAGGCAGCTTAGGGGCACAGGCAGACAGCCATGGCGTGCAGGCAGGCTGTCCATAGTAGGCTAATGAATTACTCCTCTGTAACTGCATTGAAGAGGGGAAAATAGTATTTACTTATCTTACTACAAGGCTGCAGTAAATGTGTTCAGTACATAATGTTAAACAGGCAATTAATAGACAAACGTTTCTGCATCTAGAAATGTGGTGGAATTTAAATTAATCCCTACTGGTACAGAGCAATAGCACTAACCTTATTAAACTTCATATCCAAAGGCAGTAGGTTTGCTATAGAGCTTTCACAGCTAGTGGTGAAATTCCAGGCAGTTTGACTGAATTACAAATTACATCTTGTAATTTGAAGGTAAACACTGATAGACCCATCATTTGGAAATAACCAGCTGCAAACTGAAAATGAAGAAACAAAATTCTGTGGATTAAACGTGATGCCTGTGCACTGCCTTCTATCACCATATAGCAGGACACTGTTTCAGAATCTATGAGATTTGGCAACCAAAAGGAAGATTATGGAGGAACACATTTCTTTTACAGGGCAATGAACTACCAGAGCTGTGTACAGTGTAGGAAGCCAAGCCAGTGAATTTCTGCACCAAAGTCAACAAATAAGCTGATTGACAGTGTCTGTTGATAACAACCACAGTCTTTCTGTTACATCCAGCCAAAGCAATCAAAACTCAGTAACCATGAAGGGACAGTATGAGGAAGATCTACAGTTAATGGATGAACAACAGCAGCTATTCAAGCTTAAAGAGAGCTTGCTCACCAGAATGTGAATGTCCTTTCTACTCGTGGTAGCAATAGAAGTGGTTTCTTCCTGCAGCACAAGAGATAACCCCCAGGATACCTAGTAAGGAGTGAATGTTATTCCTAGGGCTGTTTTACTGGGTTTCAGCTTGTTTTCTTGGTAGCATTACAAAGTGTAATTCTGTGAATCATGAATACGATTCATACTAGCCAAACTGACCTTTGAAATTGGGAGTAGGCAAATATATCAGAAGAAATTCAGGCTCTAACAAATAGGATGATAAAATGAATGAATGATATTTATAGACCCTGCCAGTCTATTAAGAGGTCACTTTGACAGCTCTGGAAGTCCAAATGTAAGAGTTTCCATTCTCTCCTGCATACCTGAGCAGCCATTCATACATATTTATTCACAAGGTGCATTATCACTATTTTGGCTGTTCATGCAAATAGCTCTCTGATAAATCCGTATGTAGAACGCATTGTGTGGTACAGAAAACTAAGATTTTGTGGGTCTGAGTGTTCATGAAGTTCCTGAAAACCTTAACAAGCCCAGCCAAGACAAAGAGTGAGAGAGAGGAAGAAAAGAAGACTATGGCATATGTCTAAAACACCTACAGCTGACCTCGACAAAGGGCTGCACAAGGACCTGTTTTGAGCGGGCAGCAACAGCCTTTCCAGCAGTTCCTTCCAGCCAACACATCCCTGGGTCTGTGCAAGCACACGGGAGGAACCCAACTGAGCAGATGAGGCAGTGAGTGAGATAGGTGCATGACATGACTGCCAGCGTAGGGTGAAGTAAACTTCCACCAAAAGAGCCCTAGAGTGTCACCATTTTAAAAGCTTTTATCATTTATTGACTGTAGGCAGCTTCAGCAACATGGTTTGAAAGGCCTACACCCTAGCTCAGGTTTTTTTTGTATGAAATTGTAGACTCCAGAAGTGCCGAAGGAAATTCAAATCATCTCGTAGCTGGACTATTTTTCTAAACCAGGGATCCTTGGCATGAGTTGAGAACCTGACCTGCCATGACCCTGGAGGCCATAGCTCCATGTCACAGTAACAGAGTGTTCTTCCAGGCACCCCAGTGATAACCTGGGTCATTAGCAGGTTTGCAGCCTCAGTTTTTAGCTAGGCATTTAGAAAAATTGGCTCATGCAATTTGTATACTTCTAAAATTGTGGCTTCGCTCCACAGCTGTATTTGATTTCTGTATATGAGCCCTTAAAGCATTTTGGAATCTCTCTCTAAAAGAAAAAGCAGTTTAATATAAAAATCTGTTTCTTTTTTCTTATTCTTAACAGCAAGGTAAATAAGAAGTGTTGAGAATCGCATGTGACTGGAAGATTTGAAGTTTGCTTAGAGCCATTTCAGAGGTTATTCTGAACCTTCATAGCAAAACAATATCATTTCCTTTCTTCACATTCATAACTTACCAACATGTTTACATTTTCAGCCGAACATTTCCATTTTTGGCTGTGCTGAAAGGTGATACTCTGTTTACTGGATATAACACTGAGCAAAATCCCTTCAACCTTTTGAATTACCTCAGGCTGAAAAATATAATCCATTATCCAAATATTCTCCCAGTGTTTTGCCAGTAGAATAATATAGCACAACATGTTGAAGATAAAAGCTTGGCCTGTATATAGCAATTGCTAAGGATTTCTTTGGCTGGAGATGAAGGAAGAAGGTTTAAAATAAGACCACCTCTGTGTGTGCTCAATGAGCAATGCACCATTTGCAGCCATCTCTATAAAAATTTCCTCTGCCTGTGTGGAGAACAGGCTGGTACTGAGACCACCACACTCAAATTGCCCTTAGCAGTAAATAAACACTAGGAAGATGTAAAGCCAGAGTCCTCTAATATAATTTAAAGGATAAAGAAACAAACAACCCCCACCCCCCCAAAACCCCAACAAAATAAAACATTACTTTGATACACTGTGAATGTAGACATGAATGTGTATATTCATAGAAACATGACATGTGGCTGTGTGCATGTACACACACCCACATATGCACAAACACACCCTTCCTCTATTTGAGAAAGAAAAGGAAGTAATAATTTAAATTCCTTCAGCACTCTGGCCTCCATTCTTGATATTAAATTGACTGTCTTGCATTGTGAGACTACAGCCTTGTGCAGGGATAATTTGTCTCCATGCACGTATTGGTTACTCAAAGAGGGGACTTTGCTTATTTCCTGGAAGACATGAGCTTTAGTGCACTGTTGGAGGCATTTAAATGGTATCTTCTCATAATAAATAACTTATGTAAAACTCATTATTAATTTTTTTCTTTTAGATAAAAATAATAAAACATAAACTCCTGCTTTTCTTTAAGCTGCATTTTAAGCCGTGCAATGTAATATGATCATTTGAATTCAGTCGCATTTTTTGCTTTTGCTTGAATGTAAACTAAATATTTTGTCAAAAATTAGAGACTCAAGATATCAACCCATCTATCCTTTTACCCACAGCATAACCAACTATACATTAGCTGATAGATGCCAATCTATTTTGGGAGGTTTCCCAGGAAATCTATTCCTGTGCCTTGCTATACTTAGCACCAGAAAGTTTTCCCCTGACATCTATGCCAAATCTCTTGTGTTGCAAGCTGGGTCTATTAATATTCACTTTCACTCTTTTTTCTACCTTGCAGTATTTTTCTTACACACTACCTAAAAATGTATAGAGTGTTTCACCAGAATCTTTACAACTGAAAGATAATTGTCATTTTCTTGCAGGTTTTGCTCCCGTTCATACAGTGCAATAAGCTTTACCTTCTGTTTGCTTTTTTTTGACAACAGACTGATATTATTCACTCAAACAAAACATATGCCCAAGTTCTTTTCTGCAAAACTCCTATCTGTCCACAAGTTCACCAGCTGTATTCATGCAAGTCATTCCTTCCGCCTGGCTCAGAAACTTCTACTTGTCCCTAATACCATGGATCTTATTTTGTCAGTTTGTGTTTCCAATTTGTCAGAATTTTTGTTCTTTCTT
>VYZQ01052681.1:17617-38535 GCA_013400655.1 Mystacornis crossleyi | reverse complement strand
TCTTTCTTTCTTTCTTTCTTTCTTTCTTTCTTTCTTTCTTTCTTTCTTTCTTTCTTTCTTTCTTTCTTTCTTTCTGTGTTGGTGTACCCTGTAGATTTAGGAATCACTATCCTTTTCATCATCCAGCTCATTAGCAAAAACATGGAAAGCCAGTGGACACAAGACAGATCCTTACAGAACACCATATTGGTGCCATTAGCAACCCCCCTGTATACAGTTTGTTTAGCCAATTTTGTTCTCATAGTCTTATTTGCAGCTTTCTCTGCTCTTAATATTTTTGAACCTATGTCTAAACCTGCTGGTTATCTTTTGTGGGTGTACAACACGGGCCCCAATCTGCAACTGGGACCTCCCATACATAGACCAGCAGTACAGCTACTCTGGCTGTGTGCATCAGAATCGGGGAATCATTAAGGTTGGAAAAGACCCCTAAGAGCATCAAGTCCACCTGCTGATGCCAACAATAGAGTCTGCAGTCCAGTTGAGGCAGAAAGGGACCGGGGGAGTCAGGCAGACCTCACCAGCTACCCATTCTGAATTAACACTTACAGATCCATCACAAGAGGAAGTCAAATGCTAGTAGTTTGCATGGAAGTCTGAGGTTTAATCAAGGAGTTTAATCCAGTCTTTGTTGCTATCCCAAGGTCCTGCAGTTACAATTTTCCATGTGTGTATTTACGTCTTTGAATGAAGGTGATGTGAAACCTGCCTCCTACACTTGTGACCACTTCTGGGAAGAGGGGCCCAGATAGGTATGGGCCTCAGCTTCCATGAAAGCCCCACAGCCTGTGAAGGGAGAGACACCACTGGGATTTCTACCTGCTCACAGGTGGAGAACAAAATCTCAACCTGCCAGGTACACAGAACCACTTCACAGATGTGAAGGGCACAGAGGTTTGTGCACTCCCTTGCTAGTTTAAAAAAGAGATAGAAGTTCTGTTTATATTTTCATGGTAGAGCTGCATTAAAATTCGTGTACTTCCTGAAGGTCAGAAAGACTTGCTTGAATCCGGAGTGCTCTGCGTCTTCTCTTGCATGCACATGACACGTGATTAGGCTTAACACAACAAAAGGTCACAGACCGAGCAAAACCTGCAAGGCTGTCGATCTGTCAGTCTCTGGCTATGGCCACCTGTGAGACTGACCTGTCTGAAACCCACTCCTCCCTCTGCTCACGGGGAGCTTACAGAGCTTTCTTCACTCCTCCCTACCTCACAGCTTTACAACATGCGCATGGAGGATTGGGATGCAGAGCCCTCTCTGAGCAGTCTTCCAGCTTGGAAACACCTCATTTGCACTCTGTGGTAGGGGTAGGGCTGCTTGCAGCTTGGGAAATGCTGGAGGGAGACTGATGTGTCCTTGTCCTACATCTGTCAGTGTTTAGCCTCCAGTTGGGCAGACAGGTACATAGGATTGATTCAGGGTAATCTCAGTAGAGTCTAATGCCACTGTCAGGTGTTTTGCAAATGCAGCCTGACTGTGAGATTATCTACAGCCTGGATAGCTGGATGTTATTCTTCCTGTCTTCCTTCTTGTAATTCCTAGCAGTAATCTCTTATCTAAATATTATACAATGAAAAACCAGGAGATTGGCAACAATAAAATGAATAACAAGTTATTGACAGTAATTATTCTGCAATTTATCTCTAGTCCATGGCCTCACTTTATCTGATGTTTGATTTTTCTGATCCAACCTTTTGCTCATTTGTTTTCTTACTTGAGTAAAAGCATTCTTAATGACTTTTTCTTGTCCAAAAAAGAAAGTTCTTTAGCAGAAAAAGAAAGGCTGATCAGGGAACAGCTTTCACTGGCATATTTGTTGTGACTGCTTCATAGTTTGTAACATATGTGAGAATAATATGTAAAGCAATACCACTACTGATAGGGTCTCCTACAAGAGCAAGGTAGGCAAGTTCTATGACACACTGGAAAAATTAAAATAGACAACGCACTGTAAAATAACAATTTGTCACAATGTATCAGGGTAAGCTGCATAAAACAGCTGGGAAAGCTGTTAATGGGTACTGATGATACACCAGGAGATGGAGCTCAACAGGAACAGACCTGTGGAGTGAAACAGCTGAACTACATTCCTAATGTATACACCATGACCAAAGAGATGAAGCAGAGCGACAAAAAACGAGGAAAGATATTAAATCCAAAATAAAAATAGCTGAGCTTAAATTATTGCAGCATCCAGTGAGGCTTTTGCTGCTCTGGGTGACAGAATGTCTTGTTGCAGTGACTTCATTAAAGTGGCAAGTGCACAGCAGCCCAGTGCTACTTAAGGACATGTTAGAGTAATCTCAGGCTATTTTAGTTAGATTTCAGGCACCTGTCCTGAAATCAGGAAATTCAAAATAATGTCATCACAATAGAGTTTCAGATATGTAGTCATCAGAAGTAAAGTGAAAATGAAGCCACTTAATACATTCAATACTGGGAACATGAATCCAATTTCCTGAAATAGAAAAACACCAAAAAACAATCACCTCATATAAATCCCCAACTCCTATTTCTATTTTCTGTTCCACAGAGTCTTATATTTCATTCACAATCATAACCCCTGAGCATTTTCCCATATTGCCTAAGCAACATGTCTACCATCTGTCATCTAATTCTTTTGTTGTTCTGCAGAGAAGCATGGACAGTGGTGTCTCTTCTTTATGTTTGGTTTCAAAAGGATTTTTGTTTCATTTTTTATATGCAAGCTACTATAAAATTCCTAGGGGAGAATGAAAGTGCTAAGGATTCATGGTTGTCTGTAGTTCATTGGAAAACCTACTGAGATAAGCTTCTGAGAAAATTCTGTTCATTGAGGAACACAAACACACACACACACTCCCCCCAAACCACTAAGAATTGCTGTTGCGTATTTTATAAAGCTGCATTAGTAAAAAGCCTTACGTTTTTGGGGGCACGTAGGTATCTCCTACACCCATTGCCTGGGAACGAAGGGAGAGAATTGCAGACTTGTGTGGAGGTTAGGGTGTGAAAGGAGTTTATAGTGCAGCAGTGGCCATTTTCTCCCTTACTCCTAACACTCCTTGTGCTTTTCTTCTCAGGTTGCTGCTACCTCAGGGCTGAAGACAGGGATGATGCCACTGCAGTGAAGAACTCAAACCTTCCTTAAAGCAGACTCATTTAGTTGGTCTCTATTTCTAACCTTCTTCTGCAGCCATACTAGGCAATCAGAGCAGTAGTGAGAAGAGTAGGGAAGGTGCAGATGGGAAATGAGAATAACCAGGTGCTTAAGGCACTCTCTGACCAGCTGTACACAACCAGCATTTCCAGCCCAAGAATCAAGGAGGGAGAGGTGGGCCTGGGACGTGTTTGGAACCTGGAATGAGAAGTGGCTGCTGTCTCCAAGTTTTAGATGGAGAACGGCGTGCTCTGGGGAGTTTGTGTGCTGAAATCACTTGAGCTCCCCAGCTCACAAATGCTAAAACAAGAACTCCCTCAGCAAAGCAGTGAGTGATGTTCAATCCAGCTGCCTTGGAGAGCCAGACAGACACAAACCTCACAGCTTCTCCATCCTGCAACATTTCATAAAGCTGAACAGGCTTGCTAAGCTTTACCTTACCATTTGTGTTGCATGTACGCTGCTTCTCTCAGCCACACTGCTTTCTTTTAGTGAACTGGCAGGAAATGGAAAATCTGTGTAGGATTCTTACATGTTTTCACAGCTGCCTAGTCACAAATATGACAAACTGTAATAAAGTTCTCATAAGGACTAATCCTTGCTGCGACAATATGCAGTAGCCAACTTGTGTTTGTCCTGCCACTGCTATCATTTATTTCTCCATGAAAGGTGACTCTTCTGAGGGTATTACAGGAGCACCTGTTTCATCATGGCTGGGGGATGCACTCACCTATCAAACACACATCAGGGAAGGCTGATGTTGAAAATTATATGTGCTCAGAAGGGAAGAGTCTAAACTCAATATTAAATAGTGCTGAGCAAGGCTGTTCCAATCTCATTTTCATATTTACACTTAGTATTTAGTCATAAAGTAGTGTGGCTTACAAATGGCTGTGCTGGCACCACTTTGGAGTCCTGGTACTAATAGTTTATGTGACAGGCATTAAAATTAACTATGGAAGTATTTTTAAAGAAGCAATCATTCATGTGCTATAAAGCACATGATGGAGAACCTAATCAGCTGGAATGTGCTTTGCTTATGGTGTGCAAGTCTAAGCATTGCAAGTTTGAAAGCGTAGAATTCCTCCATCAGAAAGTTTACTGTGGGGCCGCAACGCCTTTCTGCATTTTCATTCCCAACTAAAGCCTGTAATTATTCCTTTGTACCTTTCAAAACTAAAAATGAACATTGCTGTGAGCTCACAAAAACAGCACCGTTGTTTAAAACCCTTGCCTCAGCCACGCAGACTGCTCCTGTTGTTATTACCAAGTTTCACACAGCTTTTGTCATCACACTTTTCTGTCTGTCATGGAAGAAAGTGCAAGTTTTGGCTCTTTTAATCAGCAACTGTAGATGGTAGATCTTAGCAGTGATTTTGGAAATACCCTGTTCTTCCTTTTGTGAGTAAAAATTCCTTTCAACACTTGAGTAAATTAATAGATTTAGAGAAAATATTTAATACTGGAAGGTAATAAAAAAAGGAGAAAGAAGCTAGGAATTTTAAAGCTCTAGTAGAAACTTAATTTTTCACGTAATACTTACTATAATCCCCCTTTTCAGTCCCTTGCCTTCCCTGCAGGCTTTACTTATTTGATCTGAAGAGAATCGATACTCAAAATTGTCCGTGTGTCATAAACTGTTATTGGCCTTCCCTGTTGCATTTCTACCTCTGTCCAAATACATCTCCTGGTTATATTGCTAAGTCAGGAATGGTCTAATAAGTGATAGCCAAGGCTCAGGTGTGAAGGAAAACAACACCAGCAAAAAGCAGACAGGCCCACGGCAGTGGTTTCCCCTGATAGCTTGTTTCATACATTTTCCTCTGAAACATCTTGACTGGAAGAAAGCTTCGTAGCAGTGTGACTTAGCAATTCCTTTTTGTGGTTTTTTCCTCTCATCTCTTAATCATCTTTTCATACATGCACTATAATTTTGTCCCAGAAAACATGCCTGTTGATAATGGCAGCTAGACAAAAATCTGGGAAATAATCTTCCCTCTTTTTTAAGGGAACGCCTAGCTCACAGGGAGCTGTGCACATACAGAGGCTCGGGCTCGTCAGTCATTCTGACATGATTCATCCACTACAGGGCTACAAATTTCAAGGCTACTGTTTTTGTTGGCCAGTTATTTGAATCATTTGAACAAGCAAGTAGATCTTTGCACTTAAATGCCTTGGAGTTGCATTTTGAAATTGGTGAGTAGTCCTGCAAAAGAAACATCTTCTAATTATCCTTTCATTTTGTTATGACAGATTGGATTTGTTTGCTTGTTCCCTAAAAGATTACTCTTTGAAATACAATATGTTGTTATCATCAGTGTAGAGATACTGTGAATAGATCTGAAAATCACTACTAGCTTGAGAAAGGAGTCAGATTGTATATCTGCATTTCTGTAAATCCAGGTTTCTATGTCCACATCCCCTGCACTGACACCCAAAGGGACACTTTTACCAGTACAGAGGAGGTCACAGTCAAAGTTAAGCCCACCTGGAATGGGAACAGGGTTTAATGTCAATACCTGCAGAGTGGTACATGGATGTGAAGGGTCTACAACACTTCTGATTTATAAGGAAAGCAAGAGAAACGCACTCTGCCTTCAGTCTCATGAGGGCACTGATCCTTACTCAGCAGTGTGGGGATCTTTCTGTCTTAAAAGCTTTTGAGAAATCAAATGTCGAAAAAGTTCTCTTATGCATTTAATCCAGTCCTGCTAACTATGACTTTTGCTTTGAAAATGTAGGCCAGGTCTTAGAAATGTATATCAGAAGTCTTCTGCATTTTAAATAATTAATTTTCTACCTGTTTACTTTCTACACTCATTGTGAAGTGACCTCCAAGAAGCATCACAGTAAGAACCTCGCAGTTTGCTAGAATAGGGGTGATTTTCATGCAAGTGGAGAGAGTGAGAAGGCAGAATGAGCCTTTGACACCTAAGAAGTGATGGCAGGTATGTGATGAGTGGCACAGTGCACACTGAATCCTAAGGAACACCTGTTAACATTGTAAATTGAGTGGAAGAGCTACAAGTTGGGCTGAGCCGGTGCATAATTGGCACCCTGGAATGTATTTGTGCAGTCTGCAGCAGGAGTCCAGAAATATGTGGACTTGGCACAAGCCATCAGTAGCGTCAAATAATTATGAAATACTTGAAAGCCCCAGGTAAATAACCTCTTTAGAATTGGCAGGCTTCAATGGGTCATTACTTACTCTGTTCTTTCCTTCTTTATATGGTGAGCTCTTGTAAATCCCTAGTGGAAAATCCAGTGAGGCACACAGGGGAGAATGCAATCAGCAATCCAAGCAATAAAAACAAAAAGAAGAATGGCACTTACAAATTTTCCTACAAACTCCACAGTCCTTTGCAATTCCAATCTGATAGAAAGGATTTAGCTGAGTAGCTTGGCTGGGTGAAGTGGAGTTTTTACAAGTCTAACACAAAGGACCAATACATTTGATTTGGTGGACGTGTAAGCTCTAACAATAATATTCTGCAAATTCAATTCCTTAATCATTGTGACCATAAGAACCAAGTGTTTGTAATGTTCTCAGTACGTGCAGAGAGTAATTACATCGGATTTTAATAAGACTTGCTGTGAATTGTTGACCAATGATTGACTATGGGGGAAAAATTAATTAAACTTTAATGTGAAAAGTTATTGTTAATTAAAAGTTGTATGAAAAACAGCCATGAAAAGTAGTTAAGGTGTACCATTTTGAAATTACTAAAAGGGCATATAAAGAAAAGGAGTAAGACGTTTTTGTACTGGATTTTACCCTACAGGTTATATGCCTAAAAAGACAAATCCACATGCAAATTCTCTTCTGCCACGAAAAATCTGTCTCAGGAAGATGAGAACCCTATAGCAGATGATAGCTTGCACCTATGGCTGTAGAGAGGAGCAGGCTGTTGGGATCCTGCTGGGATCAGGAGATGGGTTGGGCTCAGGAAAGACGTTTACTTCACACCCTCTATATATTGGCCTCTAAAGAGTTCACAAAGAAAAAGACTGTGACAGGTGAGCAACCAGCGTAGAAACACTGGCAACTGGAAAGCGTCACTGTAGCCTTGGGCTGCATTCCACTCTAAGCCCCCACCAGATATGCCACTGACTTCATCCATGTTTCCACCCCCTGTCAGATTTTGCTTTCCAGTCCCTACGATCTCCTTTTCACAGGCCCTTAAAAAACGCTCCAGTTACGCAGAAGCTGGAGAGAAAACGCCAGAAAGAAACTCGGGCACAGATCCCAAAAGTGACTTAAGTATATTTTATGGTTCTCAGTGAAAAATTCTGATCCTCAGGATTGCAGCTCAGTTGCTGCCCAGCTCCACTGTACTTGGGCTACTGCAGATTCCCCCTGAACCAGGATCTGCTTTGGAGGATGACCGCAACACAGAGAAGATATGGTTAAGATGTGGTAAGTCCAGAGCCCAGTTAATGAATAAACCTGGTTATGTTTTCTTCCTTCTCTGAGAAGCTTGGACAGAGCCTGGTGCACTATCGCCGTGTGGGTGTTGACGGAGATGCTGCTTTGCTCCTGAGGCGTTCCTTGGCGTGGGAGGCCGGCGGTGCAGTTTGCACACTCGCAGGCCAGCTCTCCCACCCGTGCGGGGGGAACTCGCAGCCACGCTCACACTGAGCTGGCCAGCTCAGGCACTGCAGGCAAAGAATTCAGGGGCGGCCGCCGTATGGAGCTCCGAAGGGTTCGTTACCAAACCACCTCGAAGGAGTCCAGGGACAAAAAGGGCTTGGCTTCTGGCCGGGACACACTTACAAAGAGGTACAGAAGCGAGGCGGGGTAAAACAGCACCAACCAACGGGAAGAAGGAAGGGGCGGAGTAGGGGATGGATTACATCCTCTCAGGGGATGTCTGTCAGCTGAACAATCAGACAGACTGAATCTGCAAAGGACCATGAAGCCGGATGGGAGCGGCTTTTCTCACCAAGTTAAAGGGGCGATCTTGGATCTCAGAGTTTGCCCACCAGCGGGCCTCCCCCATAGCCAGGCTCTTTGGCCCCCCTGGCCACCACAGCTGCTGGTTGAGCTGCTGCAACAGTGCACTTTTGCAACAGTTCCTTCACCAAAATTAATGTAATAACATGGCTTTTCTCCTGGATTTTTTTTTAGGGAGAGGATTTTGTGCAGGGAGTTTGTGCTGACTGAGAGGCTTTTAGTTTTCCTACGTGTTGTGTTGTCATTCTAGGGAGCGTTGTGGGCCATGCCTGGAGGACCCAGGACCAAAAGTTATATAATGTAACACCACCACTGTGGCAATGAAGTCCTCTTAACAACTCCAGACCTTAGCGTTTTCCTCTACAACAAACCTATGAAGGATCTGCAGGGTCTCAAATTGTGTGTGTGGGTGGCACACTGTGACTCCTTTTACAGATTTCTTTCTCCTTTTACAGTCTAGAGATTCACGGATCTTAAGTCACTTCATCATACATGTCTCATTCAGATCATTATAATGAAATCAGCAGGGTTAAATCACGCATTACAAAGTGCTTTTCCTTAATCATCAGTTTATCCAAAGGACTGACAAGTGAGCTATTGCACTGGGTAATCCAATGCCCATTTTCCCCTCAAGGATTAGGATTTATTTACTCACAAATGACAAGCATCTACTATCTCATTTTGATGGTATTTGTACGAATGAAAATTTAAAGTCTTCCCCATTATATGGTAAACTCCTATAAAAACAGCTTCTTAAATTTTCAAATATATGCAGCTGTACATCTGTATAGTTGGCTTTAAAAAATCTCAGTTCAGTGATCTGAAATATATTGGAATATAACACATTACAGGTGGTGCAAATGCTTTACAGTAAAATATTATTCACTTAACTCTATCAAGAGGTCAGTGATTGAAAAAGGAACTATAATTGCAGTGTAATTACTGAGATTCAGTTTTCCAAACAAAAATGAGCTTGAATCTCTTCCCAATGCTCAATATTTCTTAAAGGGCAAATAAATAATTAGGATTAAATCCCAGTTGTAATTTAGCTTTGTGAACACAATACTTGCAGTTCTAAAAGAAACCCATGCAAAGCTTTTAAGAGATGTTTGCAGAAACCTGTACCTCTTGATTGCTGAAAGCATCTCTAAATATTAAATCAATACACACATATGTATGACCTTTCAAAGAGCAGTTTGTATGTCATTCTCAGTAGCCCCATGAAAACATTCCAGTTAAAATGTCAACAGCGGGATCGCTTTTAGCATCAAAGGTTATTCTTGCTACACAGTTCTATGAAGGTGGTGACCTGAGCCGCACATGCATAGCTGCACCAAAAAATTACAACATTAACCAAATGTAACAATTTATTTTATAATTATGTATTGCCTAAATCACATCATTTCATGACTATTAATAAATACAGCTGAAAAATAGAATTAGTGGAAAGGTTATCTCACAAAGAAAGATCATGATTGCCTTCATGTAGCCCAAAATGCAGAGCATGACCTTTGATAGAAGGGAAACTGTTGAAGGCAAATTATTTCTAATACTATAATTCCCTCAAATATAATAAAAAAATCCAAGAAGGGCATTTGCACAAAAATTAATGGTTGATCCCTAATAAGTGTACACTGGCCTATAGCTATGCAATTGCATATGACCTACTCATGGGAGCAAGCGCAGTGCCAAAAGTTTTGGAGCAGGTGCCCACCCAAGCTCTGCCTCCTCCTTCCATCCCTTGCTGATTTGCTGTGGGAACACAAGAACCTCTGTAGCAGCAGAAAGCTGCCACTTTGGGGACTAGTTGGGAATGGGGCCTTTCCACAAAAGTGGAAGATAGGGGAGGAGAGTTATCTTTTTGTGTTGTTTTGACATTAGCCCTTTGTTTCTGAATTGTGCGTGACCCTGAACCAAAGTCTTTCCTATTTTGCCTGATTCTGTACAATGAATTCAAGACATGTGTACCTGTTCTCCACTGACAATGAACTGTCAGCCACTGCACCCATTTTTTTCACAATTCTGCATTTGAATGTAATCATACCTCTTAGTCTGACAAGTACCTAAATATCTACAGTCTACTCACTTGTCCTGTGCCTATAATCAATAATTCATTCTCTGAATAACTCCATAAAAATGGCAAGGATGATGAATATTTTCTTTCTATCTCAGTTTAAAATAAAATCCATATTAGTTTCATCAACTGGCAATTATTAATGTACTTTACTTAACCAAGAATTGATTTGATTCTGACAAGTTCTTAATGTCTTTAAATTGTGGTAAATAATTGCTATCCATATTCAGCAGTTTAGTATACCAACACAAGATGATCTTGCTTTAATGGGAGACAAATCTGAGAAACCTTGAAGAATATCGGGTTAAATCCTTCAGTCATTTCTTTTGCTTTAGAGTTTGTGCTGGACAGGGTGTAGGGGTAGCTACAGCAATAAACGGAGGCTAAACAAAGCTTGGGGCTCAAAACTCAGAAGCAAAATCAAGCTGCAGGTTTTTAGGTTCAGACGCAATATATAAGAAACATCTCATCCCTATTTATGCTTTTATTTCCTAATAACCTGAAAATTGTTGTGTAAATGCCTACCTTTTAGAATTCCTCACAGGTTTGGCATAGCTATTAATAATTCAGGCATTTGAAAGGATAGGCTGTCTTTGACATTAGCTTGACATAAAATTGTTACGTTTTATCTTATGGATATGGCTGTATTACTTATATCTCATATGCAGAGTTTGATTTCTGTGGCAGATATTTTGCTCAGCTATTTAGACTTCTTTTTTTAGTGCCTTGCCTCTGTAAAAGCCTGTGAAGCAAAATGGAAAATACTGATAATAAGTGCAGACAGAGGGACTGCAGGTAGGACAGGTAGGTCATACCTGAAATGTAAATTGACTGTGGAATAATTAAGTAATATGGTTGAATTGGGAAGTGTTGTCAGTTTAAAGATCTCATGGCTTTTAGTCTCACTATTGTCTTCCATTTTTGGGTGATGTACAGCTCCATTTGGCTGTCCAGTGATCAATTTCTGAGTAAAAGGATATAGACCCTAAATATTTGAGATTAAGTTTGAACTGCACTTTACAGTAGTTGACTGAGGGTTCCTAAATAAAATGAAATTTCCTATATCAAATGTGACCTTGCCTACCAGTCAGTCCCAGGTCTTGCTCAAAGTCACTTATCCCTTCCTGTTGGAAAAAAAGTGTTTTTCATTGCTCAATATCCCAGCAATGAGAGTTACTGTAAGGAGCTAAGCTCATGGGTATAAGGTGAAAATCTTTGGAATGAGGAAACTATGACTTGTTAATGCTTTTCCTTTGCATGGATGCCATTAAGCTTCCCAGACCTCAGGAAATAATAATGTTTAAAAAAAATAATAAATCTTGTTTCAAATGCACAGAATGCAGATAGAGAAGTACTGCAAGGATTTAGTAATTTGTTTATTTAAAATGGCACTGCAGGCATGAATTTCAGCCATCCCACTGGACTAAATTGTACTAAAATGGGCTACAAGTGTTGTTAAGGCCCCAGACATAAGCCTCTTCCCAGTAGGACAGCTTACAAAAGCTTGCTGGAAAAACGCCTGTATTCAACAACAAATCTAAGTTCACATTGAGTAGTAAACCTTGGAAAAGTCTGAAAAGAAGAACAAACAAAGCACATATTGTAGATATGCCCCATAAAGATACAGGAGCTCACATTAATCATGTGAGCTAGGACAATAAGTGACCTTTTCTAATAAGAAATGAGGCAACTAAAGCAGCCATTAAATTTTGCAGCGGCCCTATTTAATGTCTGTGACATTCATCATCACACGATGTAAACGTCCGCAGCCTGTCGACATTTGCCAATCATCCTTCACTGAGAGGGAAATTGGTCTGAAGCTTTTAGAGCACAGCTTCCCAAATTCTGGCAGTGCCAAGGCCATTCTAACTCCTTTTCAACCCTAAAATGACAGAGAGCAGCTGTTTAGCCAGCAAGGTTAACAAACCTTGGAAAAGCATTAGTGCTACTATGTTTTTAGCACTTTTCGAAGTACAAAAGTTGAAAACTACTATCTGACACAGGCCTGCCACTTTTGCAGGAGTCAAATGTACAAAATTACTGGTAAGATATCTAGGCTTTGTCTTTGAATAAAAATGTTTTTGCTTGCACTTCTAATATATAAACGGTTTTCAAGAAATGGAGGCTGATACGTACTGAGATGTAGCCACTGCTTTAAGCTTTGTGGTTTAGTTTCAGACTCTGGACAAAGATGATAATTAGAAATGCTGTCAAATAAAGATACCATATTTCAGTGTCCAGGGAATGCATTCTCTTATTGAGCTCATGAACTGTCACCATGACTTTGGAAACTTGGACATCTACTACTCTGCCAAGACCTACTTTTACTGGCATATTTTTTTTCACTACCCTTTTAGGCTATTCAGGTTTTGAATTTAGCCTCAGGCCTTCTCAGCTTCACAGAAAAATGATGTTGAAACAGCAGTTAGGATTCTGCAGATCAGGTAGAGGCCTTGAAACCATCCATGGGCTTTCTAGTTTTCTTTTTCGCCTTGTTGATTTGCCCAGTTCTTAACTGCTATCCCCTGCTTCTGGCTAAGCACTTTGACACCCGTGCCCTCCACAGCCCCAGCCGTGTCCTGCTTCACATCAGCAGAGAGGAGATGGTGTCAGGCCAAATTTTGCAACATCAGGCTTCACTGTGTGCCGGGGAGGTTTCATGGTGGTCTACGTGCAGGGAAAGAGAGTCTTTTGCCACTGATAGATGATCTGCTTAGGGCTACCAGCAAGTGAGCCCTTGCTGCTACTACTGTTTTGGCTTACTTGGCATTTGATGAGCTGTCTTGCCTGAGAAATCTGGGAGAGTGGGGATCCCCCACCCTTTTAAAATACCTTTTTTCCATTCCTCTCTGAAAAGTCTGAGACTGTTTATTAGGGACTTCCTCTACCTCCTTCCCCAATAGCTCTCACCTGGAAAACATCTGTTGAGCGCCACTTTTCTTAGTTTTGGTGAACTTACGTGTAATACTGTGTCACAGACAATAAAATCCATTTATAGTGTCTTAAATGTTAAACATGAATGATATCCTAATTCACCGGAAAATGGGATTTGAGATGAAAAGGACCTGGCTCAAGGCAAAGAAATGAGAGCTGTAACTTTTTAAAAAGGGGACATCACTTTGATGAGAGGAATAGCCTCCTAGGTGGACTGCTGCCATCCCTTGTTTAGGTTATAGCACTGGATTCAGTCACTCAGGCTTTCCTCCACTCTTGGGTGCTTGTGACCGTCACTGAAAGGAATGCCTGTGGATGGCAAGGAAATCCAGCTTTGGAGGGGAACCAAGTCTCTGTAATCCAAGTTTTGGGTTTCTATGATATGGATTATTGCAATCCTTTCTCCTTGGATGTACCAAAACAATCTCTGTGAAAGCTTAGCCGGTCTATGATGCAGCTGCACATCTTCTAAACCAGACTCCTAAAAGAGCTATCAGTCCAGCTGCCCTTTGCTTTTCTTGGAACTATTTGCAGTTTTTGCTTGGACTGAAAGTGTTTTGCTTTAGTTTGAAATCCTTGAAGAGAAAGGTCCTGGCTATGTCAGTGTCCATCTGTTTGCCTGTGGACTGTGGTGGCAGTGACCAGCAACTGGACTGGATTCACTGATTTTCAGTGTCTATGGGCAAAACTGAGTTTGTCTTTAAAGGCTAAAGTTGACCCTGTGAACACTACAGGCAAGATGTAGCATTCATCTCTTTATGTCATCTTTAACAGATTGACAACATGTAAGCCAATGGTTATAAATTAAAATTTCCAATTATTTAACACCATGTAAAGGCAGTATGAAATAACAGGAGTTCAGTGAGCTTCTAAATTTAGGGCAAAAGCAGACAGTTTGTGAATTATGCTTGAGCAGCTCAAATGTAGCCTGTATGTCTTGTCCTCTGCCAAGCAACAAGCTGTTTCTGTCCAGGAGTTGCTGGAAAATTCAGGCTTCGAGTTATGAAGGAGGCAAACCACTAATGATCACCAGGTCACCTGCATCCTCCCAGCCCTCCCCATCCTGGGGAGATATGATATGGATCCTGGGAAGTCTGAACTGCAGGACCACAGGGAGACAGCATGATTTTCTTGCCCAGGAATCACTAATGGTCCTTCCCTTACCCTACTGCTTCTCAAGTCCTTGTGCCTTAAGAAAGACTGCAGGGAGATGGCAAGAACCTGTCAACCCAGCATATGTTTATAAAACCAGGATCCTCTGTCAGATAGAGAGATCAAGAGTGGCTTTGCTTCAGCACCACGTTTAATAGGATTTCCAGTAGTGGTAATAACAATTAATTGAAATGAATGTGTGCAAATACTGACTGCAGCCTGAAAAATTGGTAATTATTTGGCTGAAATGTTTGCTTTTGCAAATCCAAAGTAGATTCAGACATCTTTTTTTAAACTTTTTTTTCTTTTTCCTATTATAGCATGCTTGTATTTTTCTCTGTGGTTTGGAAATCCCAGCTGAAAATCCTCTGTTCCTACTCCCCATGGGCAGGGATTTCACTGAGGAAAAGATGACATGATCATCACTGTAGTTCCCATAAGAAGTTGGTTGTGTAAAGGAAAGCAGCTGGCTGGCTCTAGCTACGAAGCTTCATTGGAAGACCTCTGAATAAAAATATCTGAGTTCTGTATGACCTTTTTTATACTAGAATCCCACTTGCTGGCAGAACATGCATCATAAGGACTTTTTTGTTAAAGGTGGGAAAACATTTTCCAGACAATTAACATTTTCCAGACCGCTTCTGTTTTGGGTGAAGAGTGACAAATAGCACTACACATCAAAAGACTATTCTCATTTCAGTTCCCATTCTTTCTGGCTCTTTTATTTTCTCTCTTTCTCTCTGTTGAAAATAGAGAAAAACAAGCATCACTGCCCAAAACGTGGGACAACAGAGGAAGAACGGCTATCAAACAAAGCCTTTATAAGGAGAGAGGTGCAGAGGCAGGCTATAACTGTGGTAGACAAAATACCATTCCTCATGAAAGATTCAATCACTGCAGCCGTGCATTCCTTGCTGTATCAGCCATGATCCTTGCCTGTCCTTGAGCTTTGAGTGATGTAAAGTTATCAGAAGCCCAGACCTTAAACTACACACAGAAAGCAAATCCTGTGTCCATCCACATGCAGGATCTGTCAGTGCTGTTTATCACTAGGAACACTGTTTTCAGTTTCTACCTAATTAGTCCATGGAGGCATAATATTTCTATGCACAGAATTGTCTTATTTTATAAAAAAATAGTGAGAATTCCCTGCATGTGAGTAATGGTAAGTTTTGTCTTCTAGCCCATCCTGAAGGCACCTTTCTTTTAAATATTAATCTGCAGTAGTGTTGTTCTTCAGGTCTTTACGCAAGGGATTTCTAAATTTGAAATCAAGTTATTTAATATAAGACTGCATAGCAAAAAACTTCTCTGATTTGCTCCCCCTGTTTTCTTTTGCCTTGAATACATATTTTAAATGTGTTCATTTAACACAATTTCTTTCAGCACGTGAAGAAGCTAACCTTAGCCATCAGTTTCGTTGTAAAGAGACCGTTTTTCTTCTGACAAGCTTGTGAGCATCCTAACCTGTAATTCACCCAAATTTGTGAGACATTAATTCTCTCTGGCAGCTCAATCCATTTAAGACAGTAAAGAATTTGGATCAATTAATACATTATTTTGACAGACGCTGTAATGAAATTGCTACTTCCATTCTATTTGCCCTTTGACGTACGAGCCCAGATCAATCCCAAGCAGTTATGAGGGACCATTTTTATGTCTGGTCTCCAGCAGTGACTCTTTATTCTCTGTGCATTCCTGAAGTATATCTCTGGGATTATTTATATAGTACATATCACACTAGCATATTAATGCTTCCAGAATCGTTCCCAATTTCTATATGTAAAAATTTGCCATTTCACTCTTCTTGGATATGGAAATGCTACTAGCCTCAAGGCAGGGAGAGGTGCAAAGTAGAACTTTCTTTCTGCTCTTGGTGGCAATCACGTCTTCTGTGTAGTTCCTGGGGTGCAAGACTGTGGCAAGGACAATCTGCTTGTGCCTGAGTTACCCAGGAATTCCCCTCATACCCAGGGGCCCATCAACTGAATCTCTTGGAATGGAGAAATAGAGGACCCCAGCAGGCAGGACATAAAACCATTTGGCAGTGCAGCTAGCTTGCTGGACCTCCCTGGCCTCTGTCTCTGCTCCTGTGATTCCACAGACATTGTTCACAGCAAGATCCAACAGCAGGACAGGCCAGCAGAAGTGCTCATATTAGATGTATTTTTTATAGTCAGGCTGCACATAAGAATGCTGTTAGTACCATATTTTTGCCTCTTTCATAACCTCTTATTTTCCTAGACTTTTTGGGGCTGAATTAAAATGGCCTTTAAACTCAAGTCATAGGAGACCAGGGGTGTTGTAGACCTTGCTAATGATTTATAAACACGTACAGTTGGCTTTGCTGAGATTCACAGCATGTTTATTTGTGTTTATCTCCTTCCCAAATCCCTGAACTTCTGCACCTCATATGCTAGAATTTGATTTTAGAAGAGGGCAGGTTTTTTTCCATTATGTTGTTTTATTAAAGATAGAAAGTGTCAAATGCCTTTTTTTTGCTTGGTTTCTTGTGAAGTCCACAGAAATTTTAAGGCAAAATTGGGTACTGGGAGAAGGGTTTAAGTGAATACATATTCCTTCCATCTGATGCCATTGCCAGCAGTTTAGAAGTCCCTTCATTTTCCTTTTAATTTAAGTAGATATCGAGATTAGTTCACCCTGACACTGATGTGGTGACACACTTTTCTGTGCAGGAGTAGCCATCAGGGTAAGTAAAGAGCTATGAGCATGATCTAACATCTAGATCATATCTCACAAGATCCTGTTTTGCCAAAGGACCACGTCAGACACAGATGAGGCTGAGAAAGCACGTCACTATTTATGCACCACAGAAGTAAACTCTGAGAAGAAAGAAAAGTTATTTAAGGTAGCAGAGAACCTTGGCACAGTTTCCAGAGAAAGAATTCAGAAAAGAAATTAGAATTAACTGACTCCTGGTAAGAGAAATGAGGTCTGGTATCATCTTCCATTAAGGACAGGGACTAGGAAAAAAAAAAAAAGCAGAACTGTTCTGAAAATAGTTTTTTCAAGTTTTAAGAAAAATGTATTATATTTTCTAGGACAGCAGTGTTGGACCTAACACACTACATCTGTTCAAACCCATTTTCTGTACCCACAAAAGTTCCTTACAGTTATTCAAGTTGTTTTGGTTCTTGAATACAATCAGTGCACTCATTTACATCTGCACTCATACTAAGTGCGAAGTGTAATTGTACTTGAAATTAAGATACAGATGTTTTACACATGGTAATCACTATTTTGCAGAGCTAACCCTCAGGAATTGTTACAGATGGTTTAAAGATTTGTTTTCAGGAGCAGAAGTTTCCCAGTTCTTTCTCTTTTTTTGAAAGCAGACAATATTTACCGAACAGAACAAGTGAAAAAATCCCACATCTATGGGTACACATACTCTATATTTGCTTTTAGATTTCAGGCCCATTCAGACTTCTGCAATAGGTTTGTGGGATTCATTCTACATGAAAACCAAGAGAGTTAAAAAATTCTAATTTATTCTTCCTGTTTTGTATTTTTCTCAAAGTGTAACTGAAATGACATTCTGAACAAGACTCCCAAATGCTGCTCTTTGCCTACTGAAAAGAGAAGACATTCCTCATGTTTTGTACATTTGCTCAGAAAGCCTAATACTAGATGCATTTTCTTCATTTTGCATTGGGGATGTACATTATAAAATGGTCTTAGATTAATTCTATTCAGAAACAGCATTAATGAACTATCTGCCATCTTTATCACTCATTGTTAATCCATCTCCCACTCAGTTCTCCACCTGTCTGGCATTTCGGCACCACAGACTTATTTTCCTCTTTGTAACACTGCTTGCACAACTTTATAGGTGTTATGTACTTCAAATAACAAGATACTTACACTTTCCTCTTGAAAGAGTGTTTTAATAGATTACAGAAAATCTTTCAAAGTTACTGGGNTTTTACGTCCTGCAGAAACATCTGAGTGTGTTATATTTTTCAGTAAGAAATCCCAAATATGTCCTGGATTTAGACAATGGCTCAGGAGGTATGAACCTTAGAGACAGCAGAAAAAATCCTTCCATTTTGTGTGTTTGTTAACTGGCTGCTTTATTGCAGTTCGATGCATGAATTTCAACAGGGAGAGAAAATTTAAAATACCTCGGGCATATTTGTCCTGAAAATGCCATTTCCCTTCCTTTAATGCTTCTTTATTAAGTACCAGTATAAACCTTGAAAAGAGAGTCTTTCTACAGTTGCAAACTTATCTCTGTAATGTGAATAAGAATGAAAATAATCCTTGGCATGTGCAGATGAACAGAGTGCAAATGTGACTTATAGCCTGTGTGTATATCTGGAAAACTTGGGTATGAAGAAACACTGTTAATATCTCTTAGGAGGTTGTGTGATGAGCATAAATAGAAAACAGTTTTCTATCACTGAACCTTAAAAACTTCAGCTGGTGTCTAGAGGGTGAGCGAGGCAGAAGACGAGCCATAGTTTTGGCACTGGGTTTTTGTTGTATATCACTGTCTGAAGAGAAAGCGTTGCCATCTTTCTCGCTGAACACTGGTATTCCATACAGATGAGCCTTGCCATATTGCACCCACGGTGGCTTTGCAAGCTGAGAGAAACTGTTCAGTGAATTTCACAGAATCACAGACTACTCTAAGTTGGAAGGGACCCACAGGGATCATTGAGTCCAGCTCTTAAGTGAATGGCCTGTATGGGCATCACACCCACGGCCTTGGCATTATTAACACCGTGCTCTAACCAACGGAACTAATCTCAGGGGTGTATTTGGAACAGAACATATTGCAAAGATGGGATCTTGAGAATGAATTTGAACTGGTATGGGATTGAATTCTGGGTTGGAGGAGAAAGGAGATAAACCAGGGAAAAAGTACTTGAGAATAAATTCACCTCTGAAGAAGCAGGCTGGAATATGAGAGCAGCAGCCTGGCCCTGGTGGGATCCAGCCCAGACCTCTCACCCGACTTGGGGAGAGTGAACTGATTGACCAGGCGGTCTGGTAGCTTTGTGAAGTGTGTGGTGGCCTCTACTGGTGTATGGAAACGTTACATGGATATTTGTGCCGTCTCAGAGTTCTGAAGAAAACTGGATAATCACAGGAGATGTTTAATATTCACTGACCAGCTAGTTTGGGATCCTGTTCTGGTTGTTATTTCTGCTGTAAGGTAAATGAAGTGATCTATTAGATTATGACTTTTAGTCCAAGGGGTTTCCTCTCCTCAGCTTGATATGGAGTTTGCCAAATGAATACATTCTCGCCTTTTGGTGAGAAAGGCAGTAGTCTCCTTCAATTATTGTTGATCACTTTGACATGGCCATGCTTAGAAGAGGATGCCAAAATTTTTCCTGTTGGATTTTTATGTCTTTTGATGGATCATGAAGATAATGCAATAAAAAAAATATTTCAGACTGTTCTATGAATCATCCTTTCATTGCAAAGACTTTGCGTCCTGTTAGTACGAATTAATTTTGTACTTTTTACCTGTGCATTCCTTGTAAGATCATTTAATATTCAGATAGTTCTTACGTGGTCTATCATAATTTATTATCAATGAAGCAACAGTTAATGGGCATTTAAGAGGAGGTTACTGCTTGTGCTCAAACTCTGTTAATATTATTTGCTCCTTCATTGCTAATCAATTTCCTATATCTTCACAGAGATACCACTGTAATGCAATAGAAGTTCAGCCATAACTGTAATTAAATAGCCACACTTAATTTGAATTAAATAATCAAAGCTTAAATAAGCTGTTGATTTTTTTCTTCTCTGATAGAGCTAACTTGCCATGAAGAAGTAGCTTTTCATTTTATTTCAGAAGAGCCAAAGCTTCTGTAGAAACAGTATTACCAAAGGGCTTGCAAAATGAATGAATGCTGGGACATAAGACAGGGAAACAGAACTGGAGCTTGTTAGCTCCAGGATGTACTCTTGCAGAACTGGTTGAAGTAAGGGAGTTGTCTAAAAGATTTCCTTCAGTCTTTCAAGTGCTCAGATGTCAGAACTCACAGTCTGTTAGCGCTAGTCACTGGGGTACCAGGAAACATAGAGAGATCTAGGTTTCAATTTTCTCCTGTGTAAAACAAAAGATGGAACTGATAATAAACAGTACTTCGTAAAACATTTTGATATTTATGAACAGCATTCCAACATAATTCCAATCATTTTTACATGAAAATTGATCCATATTTTACTATCTATATTTTGATTGAAAAGTGTCTTTTCTTACTGTTTTTCTCCCGCCTCTGTGTTCTCAGTGTTTTCACTTTCTGTCACGTGTGTTTATTGACTTGCCTGCATGCTGTATTCATGTTACTTTGAAGCTCCCTTCTCTACAGAAATACTGGAGCCTCTATTGCAACCTTAACTTTTCAGAGTTTTGAGAGTAAGGAGAAGCAGGAAGGAAGATTGGACTTGCTTGTAACTGAAAGCTGAACAGGAATATTAAGTCTCAGCCATTTCTTCACAGGAGCTGCCTGGGTGTTTGGGATCTCTGATTTATGTACTACAGGCCATTGTTTGAATTCCATTAATGGATTTGATCATAGAATCATTAAGGTTGGGAAAGACGTCCAAGATCATTGAATCCAACCTTTGACCAAGCACCATCATATCAACTAAACTACAGCACTGTGTCACATCCAGTT
>VYZQ01052681.1:622-17096 GCA_013400655.1 Mystacornis crossleyi | reverse complement strand
GTTAGACTAGTAGGACACATAGGGGAGTTTCTGAATAACCTGGGGTCCTCTTTGGCATCCTTGTCCAGTTGTTGCATAGACAGCACTCTGGTGACCCAGATGCTGGCTTTACAAAGTATTGGGACCTTTCTGTGTCAGTATCTCTTTTCCTAGGTCCTGCTCCTTTTTTTGCTCCATCATACCTAATACTATCCTAGGAATTCAGGATTCATATTAACTCTGCTCAGAGAAGAGGGTTGGAGAAAAAGAGTCCAGGTGTCTGTCAAGTAGGAGACATTCTGATTCTGTGTTTCAAGATGATGATTTGAATTCACTAGTCAATAGCTTAAAAAACATCAAATCAATGTTCACCAAGGGCTGGTTATCCTTTACTTCCTGTCAAGAGAAGAGAAGGATGTGCAGTTGGAAATGCCTGGTTACCACACAGGAGCTGGAAGGGTGGATATGCTTATGTAAGCTTTCATAAGCAGGTATCTTCCTTGAGTTATTTTGTAGCTGGCAAGGTCAAAATACCTCCTGAAAAATTAAACACACTCCCTGCTGTGAGAGCTGATAATCACCTCCAATCACACCAACATCAGTGAAGATGTCCCCATTTCTTTGCTGCGGCTGTCAATCTCTGCTCAGATTCCAGAGCCAAATGTAAGTTCGTGTTGACAGCCTACTCTTCTGTAACTTCCTCCCCAGAATTAAGGTCTTGTTGCTGTCTAATGAAGACATCTTTATTAAAGATGCACTCTCAAAAATTCTACCTAACGATTAATAAGGCTGTTTGTTAGCAAAGCACTGTTAATGACAAGTTGCATGGCTGGAGTTCTGCAGAAGGGGAATTTGGTCCTTGCCTCCAATCTTCCCACTCCTCTTGTTTTCTTTCTGCCATCTGCAAGGCTTATCTAGCCCTGCTGTGAGCCACTGAATCTGGCTAAAGACAACATAGCAGAGCAGTGAGTGGATTTTCGCCGTTCCAGTGAGCTGAATTGACTCGGCAGGGGATGGACCAGTCACTGCAGTCAGTGCAAGGTAAGCAGACTCACCAACTCTGATGGAAGAGCTAGAAGGTAACAGTTTGGTTTAGCCAGCTGGAGGAATTTCCCCCAGGCTGTTTTTATTTTTTTGGCTGTGGTTTTGGCAAATTTCATGACAGGCTTGGGAAAGTCCAGGGATTGGAGGTATCTTACACAGTATAAATTATTTTGCTTTTTGTTTTTAATCTTTTTTCCCTGATCTACATACTGTATCATTCCTAAGGATGATGGAGGTTTTGGTTGGAACCTGTTTTATGTTCTAGCAATCAAACAGCTCTATTATTTCATGCTAGAAAAACCCAGTAACCCTACAGAGCTAAATTTGCCCTCCCTATTTTTGCATTCCTACATTGCTCCGTCTCAAGAGGATGTGATACAAAACAATGTTTAGCTCGATTTCCTCTGAACAAAATGAAACCCTACCTGTCACAGAAGAATAACTCAGTGCAAAACTGAATATGAGTATGGTCTGATGAGCAGAAGTCCCTCAATCACAACACACTCCCCACAGGACAGCATATTAACAATACTGCATTGTGAATTGTCTTGAGAAAAGGCTTCTGGCCAAAACATTGACATTCACAAGCAGCTGCTGCACTCAGAGAATGTAGGTTTTAATTATCTTGGGTAAAACAATCAATTTGGAGTGCAAGGCAAGTTAGACTCCTGAATATTACTGATCACCTGGAAAATCACAATGAATGTATGCTTTTCTTCTCAATCTACCTTTCAACCTGCAGCTCATTCCCTGGGCTGTAACAAATGCATTAGGTTTTGCTTAGCAAAGCAGCACCACTGAAGAAAATTCATGAAATGAAACTTGAAAGAAAGTGGATTATTTAAATGAAAAGGGGTATGATATTGCTAGTCACCTGCTCCTCACTCATTTCCTGGGGATTTAATATATTTGCATATGATACCAAATCAAATAAAACAGTCTCTCTACTGATTGCTTCTCATAGACAATAACTGAACAACCACAGTTATTTCCTCACGTTTCCCACAATTTTTTAATTTTTTTGAGGTCATGCCAACACGGTGCCTTAGATAGCTGGGATCAATATGTACACACACAAATGTGTACATACATTGCCTTTTCCTCTATTCTCTTCTGCCAGAAGCTGTAAACACCTGTCTTGGGACTCCTAGCTTTGCAGGCCAAGTAGAGTCCTTGCTCCCAGTAAATGCAGGCCGATGCTGGCAGAGTAACACCGGGTGGCAGCAGCGGGTTTTCAGCCAGTGAGTAGAGCTGCAGCGAGGCTGTTGTCACAAGTAATGAAGATATAGAAATTAATTTTGTTTTGATTTCTGAATTGAGTGCTTGGCATGTTATCCAACTCCAAGTTTCTTCAGTTTGTCATTTGTTCATGCCTCACAGTCCTAGATTCCTTCTTTTAGCTTAACCTAACACTGTAATTGCTGCAAAAATGACAGACCCATTGGGGTTAGTGATACTGGAGGATGTGTGGTGTATGTATCATCTGCTGAGAATTTGGGATTGTTGCTAGCTGGAGGAAAATCGGACAGCTATTTGTCTTTAGGGTATACGTCATGTTTGTCCTGGTCTTTGTCCTACTTAACACGTCGGAGTTGTGACAAGCACAATAGAAGAAAGCCTTTCAGAAACGTATTTTGCAATTACTGCAAACTTCGCTGGGCAGATGACAGACCTGGGGAGCAAACTGCCTGCCAGCCATTATCTTCTGACACGGGTTTTTCATCACTTGACGAGTCCCTTCTGAGTGGGCATCACCTGAAACTTGGGAGCAGAGCCCTGGGCAAAGACAATTTGTTGGGCTGTTTTCTTCTTTCTGGGGAAGATTAAGATGAGGCCAGACTCCAAAGCCAACATCCTATTGCTTTTTCTGATATACATGTTGCCTGTTGTACTGATGATTCCCAGACGCATTTGCTTTTTAGGAATTTAGAGACTGAAATATACTTCTTGAAGGGAGACAAGTGGGGGTTGTAGAGTTTTGAGAGCCCACACCTCAGAATTCATCTTGACAGTCACCTTAGCCATTAGCGAGATGCTCTCGCTGCAAACTTCAGGCACAAACAGGATTAATTTTGCTTCTTAGTATCAGTGGTACAGTAGCACGGCTCAAGATACTATTTTGGTTTTTCCTTTTTTCCCCAAGAATAGGCATAGATTTTCCAAGTGTCTCATACTCAGATTTCTCTATTTCAGTGATTTAGCTGAGGCAGCTCAAAGGAGTAGCATGCTATGTCTTGCTTGCTTTCACTGCTGATTAATGCCCAAAAACCATGAGTCCCAGATGAAAGCAGTTATGACAATGACCCCTGCAAAACCAAAATATTTTCATTTTCGCAGACTCCTGTTCATGCTGTAAATTCCTCTTTAAAATACAGGGCTTTTAATGTGGTCATACCATAATTCAAAAGCCAATTAAGCCTTTTTTACAAGATTGGTAATGTGTCTGTCTGCAGTGAAAATCTATGTGTTCAACAGCTAATGTCTTGAAAGTCATCCACTGCCTTGCAAAAATTCTTTTCTCTTTTCTCTCAAGAGTCATCGAAACATAATCTGGGGCAGCTCAGTTCATGGTAGTATTGATAATCCAACATCCTAAATGTCTTGAAGGTACACACAGTTAGGTGCAATATGCATAAGCCTAACACTGGTAAACATAGTGATACAGTACCAGTGGTCAGAAGTATGAACAACTGATTTTCTGCAGCATCTCTTTGGACTTAGTGATTTAAAATGAAAAGCAACCCCAGTGATTTGTTTTTCAAGTACTGAGAAGCAAGTACGTTTAGAAAACCAAACTGGACATGAATAAATTGAATTTACTCATGTTTTACCAGCAGCATCAAAAGTACGTGCACTGTGAAAGCTGGATGCAGCCTTGCATGGGCAAACTGTTCCTGCATATCATGCTAAAGCAAGATCTGAGGATGGATTTCCATGCTTAAAAACGTAGAAATATATAATGTGCAAAATATAATAGTACATCTGATGTATAAGTAATATACATGTCAGCTATATGGGCAACAGGAAATGGCAAATGGCTATATGGCAAGACTTCTCCTTAGAAACAATTGCAAGCACTGGAAAACACACGTTGGACTGTGCTAAAACAGGGCTGAAGGGGATCAGAAATATCTTCTCTCTTCCATGTTGCTTTCTGCCCCATTTGCCACCCTTGGCAGCAGGTGCAGACTGTTCCCGTGTGCCATCTCCCTCCCACACCATGCCATCTGCTTCAGGTACCACACAATTCCTCCCATTTGGGTGCCCCAGGAGGTTCCCAGAAACATCCTCCAGGGCTCGACACTGAGACCTGGGCCATTTTGCTGGCAGTACCACCAGCCTCAGCCATCTCTCCTAGAATCATCTTTCTTAATATTTCTCTGTACTTCTTTGCCTGGGTTTTGCCTATTCTGCCTCATCCCTACTGTACTTCCCTGCCCGTCCCTACACTTGGTGATGTCTCCTTTGTGGTGTGAGTTACTCGAAAGCTGCAGATCCCTGAACCACTGGTGCCAGGAACAATGTTGTCATGAAAGGTGGGAGAGGGATCAAAGCCTCACTGGTGACTGAAGAGAGGAGGAGATATTAAAGGACGTCTTGAAGGATAGGGAGAGCTGGTCTGTAGCAGGCCAAGATTTAATCAATAGAAAATGCTGCAGAATCCGCTCTAAATCTCCATCTTCCCACAACACCCTGAAGCACTTCATGCCGTCATAACTGCTGACTCTTCTCAGCACTGGGGAAGCCACATTGATCACCCGTAATGCATATTTACATGAAAGTTATTTACACAAAAGTTATTTACACAGATGCAGAATGCAGCAGCTCATTAAATGATTTTTCATGATATGTCACTTATGGAGCAGAAGAAAATGTGGCTGCTACCTAGCAGTTTCTACTGAAGTGGCTAGGACATAATGCATTGACATTCAGCAGAAGCAATCAGCTTGAGAAATTTTGTATTGAATGCATTTTGAAGAGTAATTAAGCTTCCTACAGTAAGCAATGCTTGTTAAATTGTGTGTTAGTACTCGTTACTTAAAGCAGATAGCGCTACATTGTTTTAAACAGCCTGTCTTATCTTCCCTAAAGAACGAGATTATCTCCTCTGTCTTGTTCTTCCCGGTCTCTCATGAAATACATTCTGTGTGTGTGTCCCTCAATCTGTTCTTCTCGTGGCCTCCCATAGTAATGCTCAGATCTGCAGCTGTCAGAGCAGCAGCAGGCCAATGAGAGATGATGATATTCTTCCCTTTCTCAGGGCCTGCCCTGCCACTCTTGCTCACACAGGTTGGTTTCTCTTGTTATGGGGACTTACGGGACTGCTCACCTGGCAGGAACTGCTCAAGCAGTAGGAGCAGTGGGGACACTGAGACTTGGGGAGGATGCCGCCCTAAAAGTGAGAGGGCAAAGACCTGCATAACTAACATGATTAATTTGGTTAGTCAGGGCAGAGAGAACAAAGCCTAAGCACCTTGATGAGCATGGATTTTCTGTAACCTCTCTATCTCATGACTTGTTTATCTAACTGCAATGCCCATATTTATTCTTATGGTCCGGGACCAGAATGTGCATAAACACTAAACAAAATTAAGTCTACTGCTTCTCCTGTAAAATATTTACTGCTTTACTATAAAGCTATGTTAATGTGATTAGAATTTTCTCCATAACTAGAGCTTACATTATGGGGCACCTTAAAGCATAAATGACACTGTTCTTGATAGCATGCAAATATGTCTCACTTGAACGTGCATTATTTGTAAGTCCCAAAGGAGAACTGAGCCAAGTGAGCTAATTCTTCTGAGCAGGATTAGTACATCCCCTGAGAAGCCATGTCACATTACAACTGATCTCTTATTTTTTTTATAAAAATACAGTTGCCGGTTTCTAGGTACCATATATGATCCATTATCTTGCATTTCAGCTCTGGATGGCAGTCACTAGGGAGGATTTTTAATCTCATGACTTTTATTAAAACACAAGAGTGGAAGCATAAACCGCATTATTGCTGAAGGAAGGTGGTCTGAGAAGCTGTATTCCCACATGCCTGAGTAAGTGAATTACAAGTTAATCCATGTGCAAAAGAGTTTTAGTGATCTCACTCTGCCTTCTGCGATTTCAGCTCTCCCTGGAAAAATGAACCAAACATCACTAAAAACACATATTTCTCCACTGTCAAATATTTCTCATTCCTAGACACTGTCCCTTGGCACTTCAGTAATTTTTTTTCATTCTTCGAGTGGATTACTGGTCACTCTAGGCAACAGGCACAAATTCCTGTGACTGAACAGACTTGCCTTGAAAACCTGCCAGCTAGTCAGTGAACAAGACTTCTCCATGACTGGTAGAAGGAATCTCACATGATCTCCTTTATTTACATCTTGACAGAAGCTGCCAAACCAGGGAAGATCTGAAAAGTAATCCAAGCATATCAACAGATTAAGGCAGACACTGTGTACAGAAGTTCTCAGTTTGAGTGTTTATCATAATGCTAAGCTTTTCTGAAGTATAAGAGTGACTGGAGGTCAAAATTACATTCTTTTTTGGCAATTTTAATGCTTTCCCTGCAAATCATGTGTAATACTTGATTGTTCTAGAAACTGCTTCAGCTAATAACGCAGCATATCCCACCTTTCTGCACTCTTGTAAAGTCACTGATATTTTGGCCATATTGGCATGTTCACATGTGACATAGGGATTTCTCTGCAGGATCCGTGTTTACAAAAGAAAAGCTAAATTCTTTAAGGCACCATGTGTGCAAGATCTTTGAGGAGAAAAGGTGTTAAGTTTTTCCTGTTTCAGGTTTTCAGCAGGATTTCCTATTTGGTAGTATAATCTGTCCACCGATTTTCCTCTGCATGGCCTGAAAGGTCAGATACTAAAGTCGTGTCTACCACAACATACATTGGTTCTGGCCAGAAATATCTTACAGGGGAAACTGATGCTCACTTATCTAATTTTCTTAATGGGGCATTCTGGACTCTCATGAAATAACTTCTGTGAATGCACTGGGAGAAATTCCCAGCGCACTCTTGCATCTTCTCCATGTGTTTACTAGTAGATTTTCATTTAATGAAATTTAGAATATAATTCTAACTGTCATGGCCAAGATGTTTCATCAAAATTCATGTTTCCAGAAATCTAAAATGTAGCTATGGTCTACGCAAAACTGAGTCTTCATTTCTTTTTTACAGCTGCCTCTTGCATACCTTCACCTGTTGCTGCTGCTTTTAGGGGAAAACATTTGAGTTTGCAAGGAGCAAAATATTGCTTGCACTTTTCTTTCCTTCTGTGAAGGAGAGGTTAATAACATGAGTGACTGTTCAAGATTATCTGTAGCCTGGCCTCTTCTTTTTCTATAGCCTTTAAAGGTTCCCTGAAGAGGGTGTCAACACTGATTGCAAAAGTCCTCAGTTTGAAAACCTAGAATGAAAAATACATAGCCACTGGAGGTTTGGGGGTTTTTTAAACCGTACAGCTATGGCCAATTTTTTACTTTTGTTTGTTTGTTTTTCTTCCTGTACCTTACTGTGAAGGCAGTGAATGAGATTTTCCTTTCTTTTTAGCATCAATGGGATTTGCAGCCAGTTGGTTTCCAGCTCTTGCAAGGCTCACACTTGAGATGCTGAAATGTGTGGTGAAATTTGGGGTCAAATATTCAGAGGTTATAACAGTCTCCAGGCATCCTCCACAGAGGAGACTCAGACACTGGATGAAGTCTAGTGCAAACATTACAGTCTTGACTGTCTGCATTGCTTATTAAGCAAATTGCTTCTTTCCAATCTCATATCAATGACATGACTTTTTTTTAGGTGTACTGAAATATATAACTGAATATATGGATTTGTATTGCAAGTTGGAATTGTGAGCACAAAGAAAAGATTGCATTAAATGAGAGTGATCAAGAAAGATCAGAAAGAGACATCTGCTGAAGCTCAAGGCCAGCTCAACTCACAAGGTTCTGCAGCTATGAATGTGGAGAGTTATACACCAAGAAAAAAAAAAATCTCATAGTCTACAACGCCTTGGGAATTTCCTGAGTTGTGTTTTGTCTTTGAGAATTTCCCCTCATACTGAAACAGGCTTCTCCTCAGCCTTTACCAGAAGTTAGCATGCAGCAACACCTTGGAAATCACCATGGTTTGGGCCAAAATTATCAAAAAAGCTAAGTGCCTAACTTGTCCGTAATTCTTTGGGAGATAGATTCGCAAATACTTAGTCCTTATACAGTCACATTTTTGAGAAACTAGAGAAGACCTGTAGAGCACTAATCCATGCAGATGAAAACTTTTCATATTTTTGTAGGAGTCAGGAAAAAAAATACAGGGAATCCTTAAGGCATATTGAGCAAGAGTTCAGAAAATGTGAAATGCAATGAGAAAATTCCAAGTATTATTGTATGAGCAAAGGCCAGTGATGTTTGTGTCATAAGTTATATAGATCAAAATAAAACCTTGTTTAGCATTTTCTATCCATGCATTTCAGTGACTTTGCACCAAGACCTCCCAAAATATTTAAAAGCTTGAATTGCTCCTGGGCTCCCTTAGAGCCCTCAGGGCCTGACAGAGATCTTTCCAAAGATGTGATTCAGTAAGAAATATAAGAAACAAACCCACAGAAAATGTGATGTGAAAGTTTTACATTAAGAGGATAATAATTATGTTGAGTAATACCTACTGTCTGCTAGACACTTCAGTAGATGCTTCATAAGGAGGAAAGCTTTGGCTGCAAGAAGCTTATGATCTCATGACTGCATATTTAACCTTAATGTTTTATTTATTTCCTTTGTTTTGAGTCTTACTGTGACTTAAAACATTTTCTCAGCACAGTTGGAGGTTTGGGGTTTGGGGTTTGAAATACATAAATATGCATTTGAATGGTAACACTGCTTTTAGTCTAAATGCTTTTATCTCAGAAATTCAATAATAATTACTCTATAAATAAATATCACAGTGCTATATATACACAAGCAATTTAATCTGAACAGTTAATTTGTGGTCTTAGCTAATTAAACTTCCCTGGCCAAACTATGCCTTGAGTATATTCAAATCTGCAAAAAAGGAATAAATGGACAGAATATCAATAATTTTGGGACCTGTTTTTTCAAGGCGCTGACTCTGAGCAGCTGACCACACTGGAAATTTGGGAACCAGAGCAGACTTTGAAGGAATTCCGTAATGCTAAAGGGAAAAAACATTGGTTATGCTGATACTTCGTACTGCTGAATACAAAACGGTCCTCTGGGGTATTGTTAAGTTGAAGACAAACACATCCACATCTCTGCTGCAGCTCTAATACGGCAGGGAACATACGTTTTGGTTCAGGAGTGTCTGCCTTTTTGTCTTTGCTGTTTAGACTGGGGATGACAGCACGTGTTAAAGTATTACAATAATTTGGATCACGCTGTCTCCTTCTGCTAAATACGAGTCTTCTGTCTTGTTTTACCTGCTTTCAAGTCTCCATGTGAGAATCGGGTCAGCGCACAGAGCCCACGCTGAGAGCGATGCGCTGCCACAGTGAGGGAGGGGAACCACAGTGTTCAGCGGAGCGGTGGCGGCTACAGCTGTGTCGGTAACGCAGCGGCTTGCAGAGCACAAAGTAAGGCCCTGAGAATGACAGCCTGGTTACCATGTGTGGCACTCCACACAAAAGGTGGTCCCTAGCTCCAATCATCCTTTTAGTCCCCTAACAAGCTCCTTGCAGTAGATTGAGGCAGTTCTGTTATTGATTCCAAACGTGTTCCCCAGTGGGGAGTTTCCTTCTCCACTGTGTATTCTGGTCAAATTGACAGACTTAAAAGGTGTGCCTGCACTGCAGGTATGGCATTAGAAGAATTCTGGCAGTCCAGACAGGTGCTGTTTCACCATGCATTTCACTTTGTGTTGGTGCAGGATCCTCCTTTGCCAGCCTCAGTAAAATGTTTTGAACTCTCAAGTGCATCGTCAGAAAATTCCTTACCTATACTTGATAGCAAGGGACAAATCATAGAATCATAGAAAAGGCCTTTGAATATCATCTACTGCAACCCACCTTCAGTAAGCAGGGACATCTTTAACTAAATCAGAGCCCTATCCGACCCTATCCTGAATGTTTCCAGGGAAGCAAGATCTATCACCTCTCTGGGCCACTGGTTCCAGAATCTGACCACCCTCATAGTGAAGAATTTCTTCCTAATGTCTAATCTAAACCTACCATTTTGCAGTTTAAAGCCAATCCCTCTTGTCCTGTCACTACATGCCATGGCAAAAAGTCCCTCTCCAGCTCTCTGGCAGGCCCCCTTCAGGTACTAGAAGGCTGCTTTAAGGTCTCCTTGGAGCCTTCTCCAGGCTGAACAGCCCTAACTCAGCTTGTCTTTATAGGAGAGGTTCTCCAGCTCTGTGATCATCTTCATGGCCTCCTCTGGGCTCACTCCAACAGGTCCATGGTCTTGAGCTGGAGGTTCCAGAGCTGGATGCAGCACTCCAGTTGTGGACCCATAACAGCAGACTAGAGGAGGAGAATCACCTCCCTCAGCCTGCCGGCCACGCTTCTCTTGATGTAGCCCAGGACACAGTTGGCTTTCTGGGCTAAAAACTCCCATGGCGGGGTCATTTTGAGCTCCTCATCAACCAACACCTCAAATCCTTCTCCTCAGGGCTGCTCTCTATCCATTTGCTGCCCAGACTGTATTTGTGCTTGGGATGAGCTCATCTCTTAGCTTAATTTGCCTTGGTGTGCCTGATGTACCCACAGTTTTGTCTGTGTATACACAGATTTAGATTTCAGTCCCCTAACAAGCTCTTTACAATAGATTGAGGCAGTTCTGTTATTGATTCCAAACATGTTCTCCAGTGGGGAGTTTCCTTCTCCACTGTGTATTCTGGTCAAATTGACAGACTTAAAGGTGTGCCTGCACCACAGGTATGGCATTAGAAGAAATCTGGCAGTCCAGACAGGTGCTGTTTCATCATGCATTCTATGACTTAGGAGGTGGATTACATCCATTTTTATTAAGTATTCTTTTTATTCAGGGCTTAAATAAAGCAGTTTATCCTAGGTGAAAAATTATCCTAGGGATAAACATTATTTCCTATATTGTCAGGTAACACACTTGGAACAAGATGGAGGAGAAAACTCTATATCTTTCCCTCCTCCATGAAGGGAAAATTTCATACCTCTAAGAAATTGTGGATCAGACTTTATGGTTGACATAACCTCTGATGAATGGCATATTGAACTTATAGATATATGACAACTGTTTCTTTCCTTTTTATTCCCATGCAGTGTATTTCCAAATAAATATTACATTGTTTTAAGTTCATCATATTTCATAAAAAATTTACAATTTAAAGGATAACACCCCCCCGCCCCCAAAGTGCTAAAATACAAAACTATCATATGAAAATAAACCTAAGAACTGATATGACTTATCTGAGAGATTTTCCATAAGAAAATCACAAGCACAAAAACGTGGAACTGAAAAGTTCAGGATAGTGTAAACTATACCAGCTTACACAATAAACAGTGCTCCCTAATATTGCCTATATTTATCAAAATAGGGCCCCACTAATTTGGTGGAGAGCACAGTCTCAGAAGGTAAATACGCAATATATAGAGAAATGACCATGCTTATCTGGCTTGCATAAAAATCTATATAGAATCCAAATTTATAGCAAACTGACACAGCACACCTTCTTAGGATGATGTTTAAAGCAGTATTCGCATACATTTTTTTGTTCTGACAGTGGAAGAACCAGTTACTGCATATTCCCCAATTCAAAATGTTACAAGGGAGTATTATGTGTATCCCATACTGAAGGAAACATCACAGTATTTCAGAATAGTGTTTTTAAGAATCACATCTATGTTGTACATGCATCAAAAATTCAATAGCAATATACAACTTTTAACAATAATAATTTGCTTAACTGTTAATTTAATTGCTTTCAACTGCTTAGATTATGGAAATTTTGTCAGGAAACAGCTCAAAACCAAGTCATATCTGTAGCTTTTTGAAAGATTACCGGGTACTCTCATGCTGATTCAATTTCATATCATGAAGAAAGAGTGACTGCACCGGAAGCAAGGCTTGTGTTTTATTATAAGGGAAACGAATACTTAAATAAGCTCATAAGCTCATGAAAAAGATGTTGCATGTAATGATTTGCATATTACCCTGTGTATGCATGATAGCAACTAGAAGAAACACTTCAAACAGAGTAACTGCAAGATATGGGGACATAGGGTATAATCTCTTGGTACAAGTGCCTAAAAGAAAGAGAGTGTTGTCAAGACCTACCACTAATTTATAAAATCACTCAAAATGTGTGCAGGTGAACAAATATCAGAGACTGCGAAATGCAAAGCTTCTTTAAGAAGAAAAGGCCTTGTGGGAAGGCCATTATCCAAAGAGAATCTCATGGTTTTGTTAAATTTGTTTCTTTATTTGTAGATCCCCCAGTGTTGTGTGTTTTGTAAATTAGGAACCAGTGAAGAATTGCACATCACCAAATGAGAAAAATCTGCCAAGAACTTGAGTGTGCATGTCGATTTAGACAGAAGTTGTAAATTGGTATTTTTTGCTTTGTTTTGTTAATATTATTTTGATCATTTGGTAAAATTATTTTGATAACTTGTATTAAAAATCAGAACACATTATTAGGGATCTCTTGAATGCTAAAATTATTTGTATTAGAGCATATTTCATGTAAGAGTTGCCTAGGAGGAATTAATTAATTATTGGTATTGAAATTAAGGAAGAATTAAGGAAAAATTTGGTTCCAAATTTTGTTTCATGAGAATTTAGAAAATGTTCAGAATGTGTTTTATTTTTAAAACTCTAGAATACCTCATCACTGAATTCACATTTCTCCAGCTGCGGTGCTGTTATCTTCAGGTTTAGTCTGAGCGCTGATTATCCAGCTGAAGGAAATGACTTCACTGAAAGGATTTTGCTTATTGTACTGCATGATGCCTTAAGGATTACTCGTGGTCTGATTTACTAGGGGAAGAAGGGCTCTGGTCTTGATTTCCATCTACACCTCTCCTCAGGTAGCAGTTGAGCACCCAGGATAATTTTAGTGGACAAGGGGACAGACCCAAGTGTGGATGGTAGAGCAGGCTCAGCTCTCCCTGAGGAGCTGCCTCGCCCCATTGCTGCACATGTACTCACAGCTGGGCCCCTGCAGGGGCTTTCCTTTGCCCAGCAGATGAGGGAAGAAGGAGAGCATTGCCTCAGAAGAGTTCGTATGAGAAGTATTCAGAGTTCAAGGGTTGGCTGCACACATTTTTGTGTGTGGGTGTCCTCCTCATGGGCTGCAGTTACACACTGAACCATGAAACCCCCTCTTCTCATCCCATGGACAAATATTCAGTCTGAGGACATAAAAGGAAAACCTGGTAACAGAGAATCAAGTCTGCCTTCTTCTCCATGCTGACCGCCACTTCAATCCTTTAATAATCTCAGGATCCAGATGTAATTAATTGCCTTCCTTATCCCATGTAACTCAGCTGGATCGTGTAGGTCCCTCAGCTGAAAACACTGAGGTTTTGCTAGTGCTCTTGGCATGGTAGACTACAGAGAGTCAGTAATCCCTTTGCATTTTTGGTGTTTGTTTCTGATAAGATAACTAGACCCAATAGGTTAATTTATTTTGAAAAATATTCATTGAGCTAGAAAAGCCAAGAGGAAATCTGATTCTTTAGTCTTGTAATGTGAGCCCCAGCATGGGGTGATTTGGGCTCTGCCCCACTCCTGACGACAATTCTGGTGGAGAAAACACACAGGCAATCTGAAAAATACATTGGCTTCTTCCATGAAGGCAACTAATGTCCATCTCAGTCTTTTTCTGGGTGCATATCTTTTCATAGGTGAGGTCCCTAGGACTAAGTCTTATCCTAGTTGACAGAGGGATTTAGTATTACTGCATAAAAAATGAAGGATCTCACACTTTGATCTCTGATAATTGTTAGTTTGGACATCAAGAAACACCATTATTTCCCTGTTTCCTTTAGGCCTACAGGCTGCTGGAGGTGTTGGTTTGTGTGTCCCAGCAGTGACAGTTTTGGTCATTTTGAGGAGCAACAAAAAGAAGAGAGGAATTGTTTTTGTTGATGATGCTTCTTTATATTGAAGTGGATTCCTGTAATATTTCTAGCAATATTGTTCTTCTCCTAGGTTTTTGCTTAGAAATATGCAAGGCAATGTTCTGGACAAACAGTGGGCTCTTGTTTGCCCTGCTTTCATCAGTAAAATTTGTACAGAAACTGAGTACAAACTGCCAAACACCTAATAGTTCAACTTTCTTAAAGAAAAGCATGAGCATTTTTTTAATTGATGTTAGGGAAAAGATAAGCTTTCATTGTCATACATCAGAGATTGAATGTAATCTTTTACATTTGTTACTTTATGCGATATAAACGTCAATATTAACTGTAATATAAGAAAACATATTTCCATTGGTCTGAAAAGTATGATTATTCTCTAAGTCATCCTTGTCCTAGGTACACATGTGCACAACTCCTGAAATTAATGTCAGTGCATCTCCAGTGTCATCACAAGAAATTTGAAAGCACCATCTCTACAGAGACATTTACTTTCTTACTTTTCGTTGGCAGCGAGTCTGTGCGGTGTAGCTTATTGAAACCTAGAAGAGCAGAAAGGTATTTCAAATCCCAGGCCCTCAATGAATGAGATGTGAAATGAGTTTCATGTGGATCAGCCCCCCGGAGGCTTGTCACAATAGATAAGGCAAAGTGGATAGAAGCTGCATTAGTTCATGTATGCTTCTGAGTAGCAGAGCTAATAACTGAATCATAATTTCACTTCGGGACACAAGGCTACTATATACTGTCCTCCTTTGATCTCTTCACTCATTCCAGCAAGCTAGGAAATATCATCATAAAACTTTCTGAATACAGGCAAGAAGAAAACTGGTGAAACCTTATAAAATAGCCAAACCCCTCCAAAAGCAGCACTTATTATTAATCCCTTTCAACAGAAAAGTGCACAACATAGTTTTTATTTCCAGTCCTCAAGATACATAAGCCTATTTTCAATTATTTGTATGTGGGATAGCAGTAAAAACTTCATATGTGACAGACTGTGTTTCTGTTTGACAAATCCTCCCATTTAACTCTTGTTGAGAAGTTGGTGTGGAGACACCTGAGCTCTTCAGGGGAAGAGCATATTTAGCTCAGACCACAATAGCGCATTTATTTTTTTCTCCATGAGAGATTAAATATGTAATGAACAGAGTTGTGCTGAGGTGTTGCTTTTCACCAGCTCTCAGTAGCTGAGTACTACAGAGGTTGTGTGGGAACAAGATTTGGTTTTGGCTTTTGTTAGCAGTTGTGCCATTGTCAGTGCTTCCAAGGACCTGCTTCCTGCTCAAATCCCCGGGTAGGAAGCACCACTACTGGCAGCAAACGTCGGCTCTGTGGCTGACCAAAACCGATGATTTAATACGAGAAAATGCGGGGGAGTATCAGCTGGTCTGGTTACTCGTCCTCCCTCTACTCCAGAAGTTGTCTCCAAAACATGTTTTACAGTAATCCCAGGAAACACCTGTGAGCAGTTCTACCTGAGAGATGCTGTTCCTCCAAATTCCTTTGATTATTAATGCTGCCTCTGTGCAAGTCACACACCATTCACCTGCCCCAAGGCTTCCTGTATCTTCTTGAGGAAAAAGTACACAACTGGTTACTCCTGTAATTACGGATTTTAAAAAATTCGCAAAACTTGCATGTGCTTTTTGTGAGTTACTCACATGCACGAATTTGTCACATTATTAATTTTCTACAAATTCTAGGTAAATTATGGGCTGAAAATTTTAATGCTATGACTATGATTTTGTGTGTGTGTGCGTTCATTCCAGTTGTTTTGTTTTACTTCTGCATCACACAGAGTATCCCAGCACAGAATGCATTGGCAGTGATTTTAGATTGTAGGGCATTTTATAGCTCAGCATTTTGGCTGAACAAATGAAGGAGGGATAATACATGTGTTATTATTGCCTCTAATCTGAACACCCAAAAAGTGACTCCTGAGGAAATCACAGCCTTTTCAGTCAGAGGTAAAATTACAAACCATCACCACTTTTAACTGGCCTCTTGCTCTGGTAGAGTAAGGGAGGGAAAACAAGATGTCATCTCAACGTGGTTTTTGATTTAGTATAAATTTTCCAACAAGTGGATTCTGGAATAATCACAATCTATGAATCATGATGTAGATACAAATAAAATTACTTTCCAAACCGTCTGCATGCATACAAGTTAATTGAGTTCTAGTTGAGACTTTTTTTGTGAATACTCTGTGAAAGAAGCAAAGTGTGTTCCTTGACTCTGAATAAAAGCACAAAGAAAGATGATTAGACACTGATTTTTAGGAGAAAGAGAATAATATATAAATGAAAATCCCTCTTGCTCTTAAGGAAAATGAGGTCTGAAATGCTTTTGATATCAAGTTCTGAAA
>VYZQ01052680.1:62419-105364 GCA_013400655.1 Mystacornis crossleyi | reverse complement strand
CCACAGCTGCCACCGCTGCCACCGCTGAAAGAGTGGGCTTTAAACCAAACACCTTAGGCAAAACTCACACAGAACTGACCTAAGCAAGTGGCATAAAGCCCTAAGGAACCTGCCCAAAAGAAACAAAGTTCCAGCTCTAATAACTACATAAACTTTACCTTAGCTGTTTTTAAAATCTTTCCTTTCCTTTTTTCATGAGCGTGATTGATAAAAAAACCTCTGATACAATAATTACTGAAAGATAGCCAATCCTATTTTTGTCTAATATAAACACAGAAACAGACTGGAAGTGATGAGGTCAGCCACAGTTGGTCACAAACACGTCCTCCCTCTCCTTTGTTGAACAATGGACAACTTGGGCATCCAGCAAAATCCTCCACCCAGGGTCCACAGGGACAGGTGGTTGCCAAAATGCCAAACAGTAAAAGAGCTAGTTCCTCCTGTTCTACAACATGACCAGGAGCACACAGCACTCCAGGAGCAGAGATATTGTCCCAGACCACACATTTTTTGTGTGCTGGGTAAGCATAAGCTGCTTTGAGTGAAAACAAACACCAGGGTAGGTGTGTTCTCACCAGAAAACAGCCAAGGAAGAAGCCAAGGAATGGCCTCATTTTGATTATGATTTTAGGTTTATTAAATCAAACAGGGCCCTACTATGGGCTCGCTTTGTTCCCACAGTGCCCTCATGATGCATTATGTCATTAAAACTTACTAAGCAGAGATAAAGTCTGATGGTGAGGAGCCTTTACAGAAAGTGTTTCATGTAACCATATCCCTGGAAATGCCTTTCTATTCAGATCAAAGTCCTGCCTTGACCTGCAGGGGTGAATAATGAGGGGCAGGGGAGTATTTTTAACTCAACAGCTGGAGCTGTGGGTGCATCCCAGAGGGATGCCCAGAGGCACCAGTCTATAAAAGGCATGGGAGAAGCAGCCTGGCCTTGAGCTCATGGGGCTGAGGGCAGTGACCTGGGTCTGCAGCATCTCCTCAGCCCCCTCCCCAGACAATGACACCACTGCAGGAATGGGAAGAGGATGTTTATTTTTAGATGGGAGCCGAATAAAAGACCAAAGTGAGAGAGCACTGGGGAGGTGACATACATTGTGCATCCCGACAAGTGATACACACCTGTGTGTGATACACACTTGGAGTGGTGACTTGGGGTCCCAGCACCACTGCTGGTTTGGAATCAACCACCCATACAGCTGGTAGCTAGCAATGACACACTCCTGACATGGGAAAGACAGGTACCTAAACCCAAACTTCCAATTTCATATTTAAACATCTGAATATGTGACCCAGAAAAGCTCCTTTTGAGCTTCTGTTACTAAGCATCCCAGAAAACCAATTTGAGTACAGTTGGTATGAGTTGTGAAATTAGTGTGAATTTAAGGGTCTAATTGTTGGCACTCCTGTTATGAAAATCTAAGTTTCCTGGTCTAATCCTTAAGGGAAAATTCTTCTTTTCAGCCTTTGTGACATTTGTTTCCTGATGTGCGTACATCTGAGCAGTGTCATGTATTTCATTTTAATCCGAGGCAATTTGCAACAGGGGGCTAAAAATTTCTTCCTATTAATACGAAACTGAAATGCTAGGAGCATTCTTAAAAATAAATGTTACGAATAGAAGAGGAGAAAACAGGGAATAGGGGAGAGAGTGGAGACACAGCATTTTTAACAAAGCAAAAATGGAGATGTATATATTATTTATTATTAATGTATTTATTATTAGTGGGACAAGTCAAATGAAATGCGGATCTGCTTTCCAAGGAGCCCACTGTGTGAGTCTAGGAGTGCTTACAAGTGCATGGATTTCTCATCCTCTGATGTCCTGGAGGCTTGGGGATTGGTTGATTTATGGCCACTGACTCAAGCTGCAATTCTCTTTCATGGGTTTTATTTCAGTGATATGGGTAGCACTAAATTCAGTGTGGTCACAAATTGTGTGCTGGTAATTCGGTCACAAGTGGCGATGCTTTGTCAGCACGGTGTGCATCCCCTCCCCATCAGGGCTGGCATGGTCCCCACACACATCTGTACCTCCAGCCCTGCCTGCACTCTCCCCCCTCACTCATAGGGTAAAGCAAGTGTCCTGGGGAGGGACCCCGGGGCCTTCTGGGGCAGGGAGGGCACAGCCGTGCTCACAACAGAGCTATTTTTTTTTTTTTGGAAGAAATGCTTGATTACAATATTGTTCTCACTTAGCACGAGAAATGAAGATCCTTAAATGTGAGAGATATCCTGAACATGGTTCTTCAGCTGCCCCCAGGGGAGCAGGAGACAGCAATTTTATTCTAAGGGATCTGACTGCAGTGTACATTTTAAAAGGAGAATAAATTAATTAAAAGTCTTTCTGCCTTTAGGAGAAAGCTGCAACATCTTCCTTACCATACAAACATACTCATCTACCCCCATGCCCAATTGTTTCAGTGCCCTGTCAGAAAAGTCCCTCTCTGGAATAATGACACAGCAAATAACTATGGCCAAAAGAGGGATCCCATCCAGAGAACATATCCTGGAGATATGTCAAGGACTCCATGAGGTCTGCCCACCTTTCATGCTTAATTTCACATGGAAGACACTCAGCTGTGACAGCAGTGGGGGGCAGGAGGAGGCAGCGATGTGTTCAAAAACTTTGCTTGAAAGGGTGATGTAAAATGGGCCTAAGCATCAGAGGCTCAGTCTGGTGAAGGTGTCTCATCCTTAGCAGTACGAAATACATCTCATGTCTCTTGCCATGCTCTAATGGGTGCTGCAGGTCCCACACACAACCAACCCACATGAAACAGAGAGGAGTTTGCTCTTGGGAAATGCCTCATCAGCTTGGAAATTTATATTTAAATTAATTATTGTAACATTAATTAATTAATTGTTTTAAAGTTGCCCTTTCTAAAGAGGAAGCTAACTTTTTGTCAGTTCACATTAGATGAGACAAATGTCCCTTGATGTGTTTAGCTCAGATAAAAATACTGCAAGCCCTATGGAGTTAATATTTACAGTAAGCTGAGAATGAGAGGCTCCAAGACAACAATCACTGCAAAAGTTTTAAGCATGGTCACACAAAGGTACTGAGCCATAAACAGAGCATCAGACTTTCCCACTTGAGGATGGGTTGGGTTAAAACGTTTTTAAGGAATAATCTTTCCTTTTGTCTTTGGAAAAAAAAAAGGAAAAAGCAACACACAACAAATTTCTTCTCTTTGATGAGATGTGAGATTACGTTCCTTTCAACTCCATGTTTTATGATATGCTGTCACAGCAAAGGGGTGATGAATCTCCTGTGTACGAACTATTTCCAGCTGTTGATAAAACCACAATGACCAGTGGCTTGCCCTGGCTGAACGCTGCAGGCAGCTTCTGCAGGCAAATTTAGAGGAAAGGAGCTGCTGCCTTTGTCCAGCTCAGGAGGCCTGTTTTCCTGATAGGCTTTGCTGGGGCACATGAAAACTGACTGAATTTAACCTAACCCACTGGTTTTCTGGACCTGGGGTTCACCTAATTTTTAAGTTCTGATAGTTCACATATTTCTTTAAACATTCTTCCTTCATGTCTTTCTTTGTAAGCATAAGCACACCCAAAATTATGCCCTGCACTGCTCTCTCCTGATGGCTACTGGTTCCTAAGGTCACAGGGGAGATGGATTTTGCAGGTGCTTGTTTGATGCAACCGATACCTCACGGAGTCCAGAAAACAACGTGTCTAAGTTCACTAATATATCTTTCTTCTCCAGTGGTGCCACAGCCGCTGTGGGTAATAAATATGTCTACTTAAGTAAATAAGTATGTTTGATTTTATTAATAATTGCAGAACTGGAAACATGATATGAGATGTAAGGTGCTGTAGTGTCCTCGGTTTAACTCTTCCCTTAAATTGCACCAGATCACATTTATGCTGTTAACAGGAAAAAAAAAAAAAAAGAAGCCAAATTATTTATTGTTCTTTGAGTCTCTGCCAACAGTGACACCATGTTTCTTTGCCACACTTTTGGAATTATGCTTTCCTTACTTCTTGTTCTGAAGTTGTACCAGTCACAGCTGTTTTTCCAGGCTGTGCAGGATTCACATATGTCTACAGGCAGGTCACATGCACTTCAATGACTCGAGGCTCATCTCCAAAGGAGTAACTGCTGGCTGGAGACATTTCGTTTAAAGTAATAGAGGTTTGAAATTTTTCAAAATATATCAGGAGCTTGAGCAAGACTAACACATAGCACAGCCATAACACAGTTCTTCCTATCACTTGGAATCCAAAACAGGCTGTGTGCTGAAATTTCTACACTAATTCTTTAAGTATTTTTGAACAGCAATCATATTTACAAAGCACCTTTTTCTTGCAGTTCACTAACATGTGCATGCATGTTGGTTGTGTCCTGACCACCCTGTGGTGAGCTTGACATCTCCGTTATTGGGTGATGGAGATCTTTCACTTTCCTGTTTCGATAAATGATTTCTGACAGGGGAAATCTGAAGTCATTGTATCACAAATGCATTCCCCTGGGCCTCTTCTGAAGAGCAGTGGCAGAGTGGAGAGTCCGGAGTGCATCAAAGTGATTGCTGCCTGCTGAAATTTATTCAGAGTTCTCTGATCTGGAGAAGAGGTTCAATATGTCACGCGAACAAGATGTTCAGTTCTTACTGAGCTTTTGGCCAGGTCAGTAATAATTTAAAAACTCTGTCATACCGTATATAACCTTATCTAGTTAACCTGCCAAGGCACGTGTGCTGTGCTTATTACACCCTGGTATTAAAGTGCTCTGGCTGAGAAAATAATTACCAGGAGAGCCTCAGACTGCAGGGCAGGATATATTGGAAGAGAAAATATCTTTCATTAGACCTACAGATAGAAATTATGGAAAGAAATGTGGACAGACCACCCTTCCCTTGAAGCTGAAACAGGGCTGGGGTCTTCCCATCTTTTCTCTGGTGACACCTTCTGCTCTCCCAGATACTTTTTTTCCAGCTGACAGATCAGCATAGTCAGACTGCACCCAGAACAGTTGCTCTGGACCTGTATTGGATTCTTTTGCTGCGCCAGCCCTAAAGAGAGTGCTGGTTTCTTCAAGGCTTGTCTTCTCCAACTGTGTCCATCCATGTAAAGATGGTATTAGTTTTGCCTTAATTTACCCCAGTAGGGCAAACTCCTTCAGGCCAAAGAGCAAACCAAGGCATAGAGAGAAATAGGAGATTAGAGTCACAATATACAGCAATATGCTGTTCACTGGCTTGACCTGTTACACTGTGATTTTGCACCATGCCTCTACCTGCAGAGCTCTTGACCTTGTAGATTAGCAGCAGGCAGCTCTTCACAGCTGGCAGAGGGCAACCTCACCTGAGGAGGTGCCCCCCCCGCTTCCCCTGGGGGAGATGAGCATTGGGGTGGACGCGTGGTAGGGCACAGGGTTCCCCTTTCCCTGTTCTCTGGTCACGGGTACACATAGCCTGTCCCCTATTGGCCACTTCAAATGTGCCCCGTGGGAGTCCTGTACTTAGCGGGGTGTTCACAGGACTCTGGGGCAGTTTTTTGGTAGCAGTTCTCATTGTGTACCGTGCCAGGCTCCAGCCATGTGCGGCTGGAGGAATAAAATCTGATAACATCAATGAAAATATCGTCTCCTTGATTCTTCCACGGGCCAAGGCTCCCTCCAGGGAGGTTTGCAGAGAACCACACTGCAACACTCACCCGTGAGGAAACTCAGGATTTATGGAGCACTTGGTGCAGCTCATGCAGGGTCTCGCTGGGTCTGTCAGCCCATGATGCAGAACTGGTTCCAGAGTGTCCCGTGAGTCTGGGGTCAAACCCTGCCATGCACCCACACACTCCTCGATGGGGAGCAGCCCAGCTTCACAATGGCCGCCCCATCCTGCCTGGGGAAGCTTCCCTGGGGAAGCTGGCTCCTGTCTGCAGGCAGCGGTGACAGCTGCATGCCTCCATGAGCCATCCCACCAAGGACCCACATCCATGGGAGTGCACTGGGAGTAATGGGTTTATTTCAGTAATGAGGTTATGCAAACAATTCCTTTAAGCATTCCTCTTCTTCTTTCCAGTTCTCAGGGTGTTTAATTTTTCTCTCTCAGCTTTGCCTTAGACTTTATCTGCACAGTTTTTCTTACTGATTCAGACATGAAGGTTAGGATGAGCCATTAGGAGATCAGCAGGAGCTTTAATCTGCGTACAGCTGTATTCATGTAAATGTAATAATAAAATACACCATTATAGTGCAGTGTAGTGCACTTACACCACTCTGCCAAGTAGATGCCAGTAAATAGCAGATGCCACCTTCAGCCACAGCTTTTCCCTGCCAGCACAGTTAGGTAGGAAAGTCTTGCCCCAGACTGATGCAGCTGAGATAGTAATGACAATTCATACATAGCCTGTGCAGGCAGGGTGTACTTTCAGAAGGATAAATTATTTTATCCAGGCAGAAAAGACAGCAAAGACAGGAGGGAGTCTAGACCCACCTGCTGTAGGTCCAACGTGGATACTGCTAGCAGTGCACTAGCAAGGTGCTTTTTACATTGTCCTGGCCAGAGTGTGATCCCCCTTTGGATGAATTTGCTTACAGCACTACGAAGTTACAGTTCTTTCAGAAATACTATCTCTGGTGCAGTGATGGAGCAATGCCTGTGGGACTGTGCTAGCACCCATCACCTAGCAAGCAGCATTCATCCCACAGTTTGGGAAGCTCCAGCATGGCACAGACTCCTCTGTGAGCAGCAGAAATTGCTGGAAGGACTTTGTTTCCTGTGTAAATGCACACGAAATTTCATACACGCGTATATATCTGATGGCAATACTCTTATTTACTGCTGTGGGTATTGCATGCCTTGCTGGTTCCTGTTATTATTCCCTTAGAGGTATAAATTCTGTCCATCAGTGTTTTAGGGGGAAAAAAAAAATTTGGTTTCCTATTTCTTTATCCAACTTGTTTCTTTCTTTGAGCACCTGTTTCCCAAATGTACCCTTGTCCTGCACTGGAAACTGGTTCAAAACTAGGTAGGAGGTTTGTTAGATTACACCCAGGGCTCTAATTCAAGGGAAAAAAATTGAATATAGGCTTGAACGTGTGGGCTGCTTCTAACCAGAGGAGTGTTCAGGAGAGATAAGCCCAAAATCTGATGATGCCTGTATCTGGGAGAGGAAGGATGGTTCTAGTGAAGCTGTGAGAGTTGTGCAACATGGATTGCCTCTCACACATGGGTTTTGTAACCTTAGCAGGATGCTTTGCCTCACTTTCCCATCTTTACATCAGACCTTGCTGGATGGGACTTAACATCAAGCACACATTGCCCAGATACTGCAGGACTTTGTTCATCATTGCTGGCAAAGTACTTGGAGCAGCACGTGTTCCAGGCATGTATAGACAGATCTTGATGTCAGATGATATTTTTGGCAGAAAACATGAACTGCACCATTCTTGGTACAACCCCTTGCGTGCATTAAGTCCTCCCGCTTCCCCTTCCATGTCGTTGCAGCCAGGCATGCCAAGACTCAGTGCAATTCTTTATGGACTGCCAAAGAAACAAATTATTATGCACTACAAAATGAAACTGGCATTTTAAATCTAAAACACATGACATCATCATTACATGTGGAACCAGTACCATCAAATCACATGCCACCTCATAAATATTCAGGCTGGTGAGGCAAAAGAAATGAGTAGTGGATTGCTGGCCAGCAATGCTCCCTGGGGTGTACTGCTTCATAAAAGGCTTTTAAGCAATATGGAGAGTGTACATGCGTCCATTTTGGATAACCCATGAGGAGCTGACTCTATAGTGCTTGCAGATTTGCTTGGGAGGCTGTATGAGGGACCTTTTTGCATCACAGCACTGGGATGGGTGTGTGCATCCAACAGAAGGGCCATGGGAGGGGACAAAGCCCAAGTAGCCATTAGCAGGAACAGAAGTCATTAGGCTCAAAATCCCATAGGAGTGCATTGCTGCTCAGCATCACTCTGCTGACCTGATGGTACACGTGGAAGTGTGTGACACCTGTTAGCTACTCCTTCCCTACGGCATCCTTCAGAACATGCAGGAATTGTCCCAAAAAGTACCACTTGTGCTACTTGCTGGAGGAGGATGGGGCTTCGTGCTTGCCTTGCCAAGACCCCAGAAGACTGATGCACAAGCTGAAAATTGAAGTTTGGTTTCATTGAATCATCCCCTAGTGCAACCTCCTTCCAAAGCAGCTTCTAGATATTTTAAAACTAACCTGAATAAATTCAGCATTTGATTAAAATACGATTCACCGATTTTTTATGGGGTTTTTTTTTGGTAGCATTTGGGGAAAAAAATTAATTTTAAGAGAAAGAACTCATCCAGAATTCAAAATAGCTTGGTACATTAGAATTGTAATCCTCCCATTACCTCCCTCCACAACCTTTGTGAGAAACTCTATTTAAATCCCATTTACATATTTCTAAGAATAGACTATTCTGCTCTTAGTATCCATCCATCCTGAATTTATTATGGGTTTAACAAATATTTGCCTTTTTTTCTGAATGTAAAAATTATTTGAATTCAGACAAATCTTACAGCATAGCTGGAAGCTAAGCTTGCAGAAGATTTGGAAAGCATACTTATTATAAGACACTTCAAAATTGCTCCTGAGGGCCATGACAGGGCTCTTCCAGCATTTGTGATATAACCTGTATGCTGGAAGCAATATGCTGCAGTAATAACTGTTCCCTGATTTTTATATTTCACTTGTGGAGGACTGTTCCCCCAAACTCAGAGGGGACAAATGGAGCAGAGTGCTTGGGGGAGAGAGGATGAATTGGGGTTTTCTTTGCTGCTGAAAGATCTCCACCGATCTGCTGCCAGCTGTGGAAGGGAATGGCTCCCCTGGTTGTTCCAAAGAGGGGTATGAAGAATGTGTGTGTGCCCACTCTAAGAGGCAGGGTGCTCCAGCTGGGGACCTCACTGCAGAGACCTGGCAGAGCTGTCACAGCCATGGCACTCCCATGTTGGTTTTGTCTCCAAAGGGGAAGGCAGAAAAGCTTTCCAATGAACAAAGTTGCACAGCCTCTGCAGCCCAACATCCTCACACCAGGTAGGTGGTGTTTTTCCAACAGCTTGGATGTCAGATGGGGGTGGAGATAGGAAAAGTTTGAGCTAAAATTTAACACCAGAAAAAATGTTTGATTTCATCATGAATGATCTTGCTGGAATTTTGCAGACACTTCTGCTGTCTCTCTGTGTTGTTACAGGACAAGGAGTGGTGGTACCTTATTCTGCATTGGTGGGCAGGAGACTCCTGTATGAAGCCTGACTCTGCTTAGACAGGACCTTTATGTGGTTTTGAGGGATGTGCTTATCTGTGGAGTTAAACCAATAGGGCACCCAGCTGTATTGTGGGGCTGCAGGGGAAGCCATGGTAGGTCAATCCTCCTGGCACTGCCCACTACACAAGTTCCCCCGGGGGCTAATTGCCAGAAAGGGCTGTAGCACACAGCAGAAGATCCCTCAGCCAGAAACACTGGGGGCATGAAGGGTGGCTGTGGTGGCCCTTGGGCTGGGATGTGCCGTCTCCTGCATGACCACGGCCAGGAGAATGGCGATTTTCATTTCACTTCTTATAAACAGCAGATTTCCAACAGCAACGATTATCTGGAAGTGTGACCCACAGAGGGTCAAACACCAGAAGGCAGGAACAAGAACCTGCTATTCATAAATTTTATGACATTTAGAGCCAACCTATGGCTGGGCAGCAGATCCATGCTGTTTGGACAGCTGGGGCTGGGAGCAGGGCCCAGGGCAGCCTGCACCACCCCTGGCCCTGGGGGTACTTCTGCCCCACCCCTACAGGCCTCCTTCCTTTCTGAAATGCACGTTCAGGAGCAATTAACAAAAAAGAAGGGATTAAGATGCACAGCAACAAATAACAAGCAATGAATTCACTATTAGAAATTATAGCAAGACAAAAATTAAGCTCTTTTCACTTATGTTTCACATTTCAATTTGCATTCAGTTGGTTTACCAGTGCGGGAAGGGTCTCTGTCTTCTTCCCACCTCCTGAAACCTTTTTTTTTTTTTGATGATAATCTTTTTCCCTCTTCAGCAATTGTACAACAAACCTCTGAAGAGGGAGAATCATTGTGGATAAAAAGAGGAAATAGATTGCTGCAAAGAGATAGAGAGGGCTGTGTGAATGCACGAATAGGGGTGGGGGAAGCAAAATAAGAGAGACTTTTACCTCTGCTTTGCTTTCATTTATGTTGAGCTACAGCTTTATTTGCAGCAAGGGACGGTAAGTACTTTACATGCAGAGATGCAGTAATTTTTAAATTGACAGTGTCCTTGTGAGTACTCACTTGTGTTTCTAATAAATCTGTTTAGTACAAATCAAGAGAAAGGAGGTGACGTTTTAAAAAATATGGCTTTTTGCTATTCTCCCAGTCTTCTGGCTTCTATCCTTTTCCTTCTGAAGTGAAGGGCAGAATTGCTGTCTTTTCCCCTCTCTGCTGGTAGGACAGAAACTAAAACTAAAGTGGTATATAAAGAAAAATATTAAATAGAACAGAATAATACATATTAAATTGCTATCATCCTTAACAAGCACAGGGAGGATTACAGAGGTTAATAAGGACATATTTTAGAGTGTCTGCTTATCCTGAGTTCGACTCACAGTCAGTGCAAATGTTGATTAACTCAAGTGGGAGGAGCAGGGCCTTTTATGATTGCACATGATGAGAAGAAGCAACTAGAGAAATGTAAGAAATAATAAGATATCCTATGCCACAGTGGTTCCATTCACCTACTTTTTTGTTACTCTCTCTCATGAGCACTTTCCAGCATTTGTTTCTTAGGCCACATCTTGCTTAGGAAAATGTCTGCACACTGTCACTGGGGAAGCTGGCAATTCCTTATCCTGCGTATAAACATCGATACTATGCTAAGGAACACCATCAGTCTGCCCCTCATACAGGCACACAAACACACGCAGAGTCTCTGCTCAGTGAGGCTGTGTATTTCCACGGAAACAGAGGGTGTCTCTGTGAAAATCAAGGTACAGGTGAGGCTGTGGCTTCCTGCTCTGGCTGAGTCAGTGCAGCCTGTGACAAGAGGGACAGTCTGGCCCCCCGGCCCCACCGCAGTCTGTTCCTTGCTGTGAGAGAGGGGAACATGGAGGAGCAGAGGAGGAAGGACTGCTGGGCTATTAGCAGGTTTTATACTTAAGCATAGACACACCTTGGTAGCACAGCATGATGGGTGCTAGTAGAAATAAAGTCCACTTCTGTCTGTGGCAAAATTTACTGCAATACTTGTAATATTTTCGTTTGGCAGTGATGACATCACAAATACTTAGTATGGAAAATGTGCTTTTTACCCCCAAATTATTCCATTACATACTGGTCCATGAACTCCTTGACCAATTAATACTGGTGGGAAAAGGCCGCAAGTTTCACATATAAATGCCTTATTTTTTTTAAGCTGCTACTAGGTTTTTAAAGAAATACACAAGTCTCTAGAAGTACATGTGATGTTGAATTGTCACTGCTTGAAGGGACCCACCTACCCCTATCAAAGATTTAAGTCATTCATATCTGCTTCAATATCTGTTTTCAATCATAGAATAATTTGTGTCTGAAGGAACAGTTTAAGGTCAGCTAGTCCAATCCACCTGCAATGAGCAGGAACATCTTCCAGTAGATCATGTTGCTCAGAGCCCCACCCAACCTCACCTTCAAAGTTTCCAGGGATAGGGCATCTACAACTTCTCTGGTCTGTTTTTCACACAAGGTTTTCTCCCAGACGATGACACAAGCACGCAGTGAGCCCTTCTTTGGAAATCCGTGCCTGAAATACAGGGAACTTGCCTTTTTGTTGTCATACGGAACAATTTAAAACACGTTAGTTTGAGGTAAGAGATCCTAGTGAAATCCTGATCTTGAGGATGGGTCATGTTCGTTGGCCAGCAACAGAAGCTGGCCTTTCCTGTTCCTGGAGATTAATATACTAACAGGCACAATTCTTCTGAATTACAGAATGTTTATTAGATGGTCTTGCTTGTTTTCTTTTCATAAAAAGAGGTTTAAAAGTAAAACGTATTGGTCTAGTGGTGCATTGCTGCTGATCCCAGTGGGGAAAATAGTGTACCTGGGGTTTAATAGATTTATCAGGTGTTTTCCAGGTGCAAAGTCTTGTCAAAAGTGATGATGCCAACTACACAACTTACAAGATTTCCATTGTTTCATCATCAAGAGATATATCTACATGTGACCTCCATGTTTCAGGGTACCAGACTAATTTTTCATGGTTGAACTGGATGTTTCACACTGGGATGCATACAAGACAAACCTCAAAATGAACTCTAGCAATACATGATTCATCCCAAAACATCTCATCAGTGAAATGAATGATGAGGAACTCCTGGTACAAAAGAGTTCTCTTAGTGATGGCATGTTGCCTAGAAAAAGCAGTTTCCAAAACAGTTGTGAACTTAAAACTCCTGAATATGGATGTTCCTTACAGATGCTAAATTAATTACAAATACGATAGTCCTTGCTTCTTCCCTTGGTTTAACTTCAACACTGACCTTCATTTAGGCATAGGGGACCAGCTGCACAAAGGGGTATTTTAATTCAGAAAGAACTACTCAAGGAAGAGCCATGATTTTGAAATCCCATCATTTGATTAATGTTGCAGAAAATTATGAGTTAATATCCTAAGTCAGAGATGAATTCATCACCAAGAAAAATTAATCAAAAGGAATTTAAGCTTTCATGCTAATTTTCAAATCTCAGTTGGCTTGTGCTATTCCAAAATCAGTATGCTGCTTAGCTCCAGAGCTGGATGAAGACTCTTGGGGAATGGCATGAGCTTGTTTGGAGCTGGCTGCTTTGAGTGTTTTGCAACTTTCAGATTCAGTTATTTGTATTTTTGGTAGCCGAGAGGCAGTCACACTTCAAATTGTGATTATTTGTCTGAATCTGAAAGCTTTGGTATTATATTGGTTTTGGTCACCAGGTATCTGGGACTGCTTCAAAAGGTGAGTGGTATGGTCCATTTTTATCCGAAGGGGCTTGCAATCCCTTAGCTTAGTTTGTCAGCTGGCACATGGCAATGGGCTGAATATTCAGAGCTGAGTGGTGTCTGCTCAGGACAATGGTTTCTTTACCCACCCGTGGTCACAGGTCAGCTAGGTAGGATCATTTTTATTATGCTCTATGACTTTTATGACATTTTCTTATGCTCTGTGAATCTTACTCCTTTTACTTCTGCATAGGGCTGCTCAGCAGACCTCTCAGTCTGCACTCCTCTCTATCATGGCCTCTGAAAGGTGTGCAGGCAAGCAGCCTGCTGTCAGACACTGCAAAGCTGATGAAGAAGAAATGTGACTCAAACCAGTTGATTTGATTTATCCCACTTAGCACAGTGGCTGCTACTTTGGGGCTGACTTTAGACGTGACTCATGTAGTACTTGCAAAATACCTGCCTTGAAAATATTTTGATAGGGTATCTCAAGTAATTGGCAGTATTTCCGTTAATGCTATATGCTGTGAGTGCCAGCCAACCTTGACAAACACAGTTCAGGGCAGGTAGAGAGGAAATAGAGAATTTGGACTAAGTTTGCCAAAGCTGAAATCCACGACAGGAGCTGACACAAACCCACTGCTCTGCCTGACCAGCTCCTTGTCGTGCTGCTCCTTGCCAGGACACCTTGTGCTGGAGAAACACAGTCTTGCATGAGGTGGGGGGCATTTTGACAGTTAACAAATGGCTGATTAACATGAGCTACCTACCTAATTAATCATGAGCCTCAAATTAAATGACTGACGGACTGATTCAGGTCAGGAGCTGTGAAGCTAAGTGAAGGTTATTGGGGTTACAGGCGCTGATTTGCAGTGGAAACTGTTCATCACCGGAGGCTGGAAATCAGCCTGGTGTGTGAGATCCAAGCACATCACTTTGCCAGTTAGAACAGTTTTTCCAGGCAAACATAAATAAAATTTCAAAATGTTATGATGATGATGGTCTGCAAACAGTTATCACTGATGTCCAGTGAACTGAGCTGCTGTGTCTGTGTCCCTGGAGCAGTGCTGACTGGTGTTTCATCAAGATCTGATGCCCTGACCTTCAGTAATCTTCATCAATTTATTTTACAATCCCAGCTGGTGTTTCGCAGCTCCTCGAGCCTAACGAGACCATTGTAAGCTGTGAGGGGCTGACTGCAGGCAGCACACCCAAGGGGCATTGTGCCACGGCAGGATGCAGGGCATGGCCAGCTAGCCCACCCCGTGTACTCTTCCCAAGCAGGTTCTTCTTCTGCTGGTGTCTGAATTTTATAAGGGAAAACAGGAAAATAAAATGTCTGGTCTGATATTTGGTAATCTGTTGGCCATGCGGAAAATGATGAGGAGTCAAAAACATGTCAGTATGCAGATCTTACCACAGTGTTACTGTATGGCTGGAAAACTGTTTCTGTTTTCCGTAATCATTTCCCTCAAGTGTCCTCAGCCTTCCAACATCTCATTTGTTTAGGAATCATAGCATGTGAGTTGCTTGGGTAACCAAAATCTGCCTAACCCCCTATATCCAGCTGCCTGAGAGACTCTGTGTTTCAGAACAGTTTGGATCGGTCCTGGAGAGAAACATTGGCCGAATGCGACATGGCTTCCCTGTCACAGGCTCCGACAAGGCGCCCACAGTTAGCTGAGAGTCATGGACACAGACCACCCTTACGTGAGGAGATGGAATTGAACTATTGCAGTACACAGTGGTTGTAGGGTTTGATACTCTTGACAATATTTGGTATCATTCCACTGTTTAAAATGACATTGGCCTCTGCCACAGGCATTAGGAGACGTGTCCATTAGCAAGGTGTGTACTGTGGAAGGAATCATGCTCTGGAAGGGAGAAGGAGACAACGAGGCAGAGTTCCTACCATGAGATCACTGCCCATTCCCTCTGTAAGCTTCACTACAGCTCAGATGAGCCTGCAGGAAAGGACCCACTCTGTGGTGCTGCCCAGTCCCTCTGCTTGTAGTGGTTTCCATGCATGTGGGATTTTGTCTGTCCTCTTTGAGAGCTCTTCTGGACTTAGCCTGGACCTAGAGTTCTTTGTCCTGCTGCCATTGTGTGCCTGACCTCCATGCCATCCTCCACACACTTGTCTGTTTGGGTGAGGAAGCACTGGCCTCATTTGAGAAATGGGGACAGAGATTCTGTACCATCACAAGACACTGAAAAATCTCTCACGAGGTAGGTAACTGAGGGCAGAGAAATACTGAAGGATGAAGTATGACTTAAATCATTGGACCTTTCTTAGATTCTGCTCCATGCTCAGAAATGAGACTTTTTTAAGCTCGGGTAGGAAAAGCCATTAAGCCTTAGCTTCACTGAAGTTTCTAGGAGCTTTATTCAAGATTTCATTGGAACCAAGGACTTATCCAGCGAGATCACTAATAACCAGTACCTCTGCACAAAACTGATCCTAAAGCACAGTTAGATATATCATATACAGCAACTGCATGATTTTCCTAATTTACATTGGATTTTAAAAGCACAGCTGGATTTGTGAAGAGAAAACCCTGCAGTGCCTACATAGGATGGTACAGTGCCAGGTGGCACAGCTGATGCTGCAGCACATCCATGTTAACACAGCTAACCTTATAACGTATATCCTCAGATGCATCACACACCGTGCCAGACTCCTGCCTTATTATTCTGTCTCAAAATCCCTGCCATTTCATTACTGATAGGTGGAATGATCAAATAAATTTGGCAGATAGCACACAGCATTTTTTCCTGACAGATTCAAAACTGGTTGCACATGTCCTTTCCCCATTAATCATGGGCTGTCCTACAAAAAAAAGCAAGTAGATGANATTTTTTCCTGACAGATTCAAAACTGGTTGCACATGTCCTTTCCCCATTAATCATGGGCTGTCCTACAAAAAAAAAGCAAGTAGATGAACTTTTTTCCAGAATTTTTTTTTTTTAATTTGTAATATTTTCTACCACAAACGATTGGAGTATAAGGTACAATGAATAGAACATTTACTCTTGGAAACAGAGGGCATGAGCAGCTGCCCTAGGGCTGGACTGGACTCTCATGGTTGTCAGGACGTCTCTCCTGGTTGTACTTTTATGCAGGTTTTGAGCTCTGAATTCTGATTTGGTGATTGCATGCTGGAAAGTTTCAGCATGTCCCCTGAAGATACTTCCTCAGAACCCTTCTCCTCTCTCTGATTTTCAGAATTGTGGTCATTCTGCTCCTTCTGAATTAATCTGACCGGCTGGGCTGTGCTACTGCTTATGCAGTTAGGGCTGTAACCACTATTAGAAGTGTGATGAATCACTTATCTTTTCCTGGAAATGTACTTGAATCTTCCACAGAATTGTCTTCAGTCCATCTTCTCCCTTCCTGTCCAAAAACCTGCATATGTTTCTGCTGTGCTCTTCGGCTGGAAAGTGTTACTGAGTTCAGGACTGACTTGTTCTGAGCAGTTCTAACTGCTTATAATGCTCAGAGTTGTTATAACACAATGTTCTTTTGAAAGATAATTGTTTTCCCGGCTTTGTCTAAGGAGACATGCCATGATACCAGGAAAAGTGTGAGCTCCTTGCTCTGGGTGTTTGTCCTGCGGGAGCATTTCAGCCAGGCAGGCTGAGGGCCCGTGGCCGCAGGTATTGTACGAGCATGGCACAGATGGTCCTAATCCAAAGCGCTTCCAAGCTAATTGCCATGTCTCTGTACTCATTAGTGTGCGGGCACTTTTCCCAGCCCGTGAAGCAGGGCTGTACGTGTGCCTGGCCAGCTGATCTGTATAATCGCAGTGGTACTTCCCTTTCTCAGCGCAGCCGCCCGCGATGCTGGGCTCAGGCCACCAACCTCCAGAGCCGTGTTCACAGCTCCTCCATTGTCCCGGGGTCATCTCCTGCACATGAAGCTGCGAAGCTGCCACACACGGCTTCTCCATCCCTGACTTCTGCCTGCTTCTCCTCCTGGGACCGGTGACTCAGGCAGCCACAAGGATGGACTCCGCTGCACTTGTTTGACCCTGTTATTAACAGCAAGAGACACTTGAGAACTTATCTAATGCAGATGAACCAGGGAAATATTCTCTCCCATTACTGCCCCCAAAACATTCACGTTTCTTTAAGTGGTGGTAGCATTACATAATAACTGAATGTGTACTTACCTAAAAATGCACTTCTTTCCCATTTGAGGAGAATTGACCTAAAAATGCACTTCTTTCCCATTTGAGGAGAATTGTTTCCCAGGACTTGCTTGCCCTCCTTTTGTGGCTTCCTCTTGCTAAGATGGCTGTCCTGTTTATCCCTTGTTTTTCACACGTCTAATTTGCTTTCTCTGAAAAATATCTGCAAGTAGTTAAATGGTGCTAATATATATCCACCAAGGGATGCTGTAAAATTTTTAAATGGTGATTGGGTGTTTGGCAAGCAGAAGGTGAATTGCTGTGTCTTTCCATGATCTCACACATCGCATAAGGGTGAACAAGGAATTTTCTAAACTGCAAAGTCCCAGTGCTGCTGTCATTCAGCAAATGTTTGAGCCACACATTGAACAGCTCCTATTTTTACTGAAAATATTTCACTGCAGCAAAAGGGATTTGAAAACCAGAATACCATCCTGTTTCTCAGCCCCAGAGCTGGAATTCTCCAGGTCAGGGTCAAGCAGCTCTGGAGGATACTATGGTTGGGGAAGTTTGCACTGCTGTGCTGAAGGAATGAAATTCACCCCTAAATATTGGATTTTATTAGGATATGGTTAGTACCAAGGTTATATGTCTTCCCTTTTGGGAACTGACCTGTTCCACCCTGCAGGAACTGAAGCTATCATTCTTCAGTGCCTTCATTCTGAAAAATCACATTAATAATATGTAGAAATAAATAGCCTCTGTGTGTGTGTTAGACCAGAAAGATACTGCCACACAGACTCTCCTGCCCTTGCTGTCACCTGTGCTACTGAGTATCATAAGCTCTCTAGCCTCCCCAGGACCAATAAACAGGAAAATGTGCTACACAGCTAATCTTCCCATTCTTTCCAGTTTTAGCCACTTCTGTGCAGAGTGATTTATCTTCCTATTTAACCTGTTCTGAAATACACTAGCGAGGAGCGAGGACAGAGTGGCTGTATTTCAGTGGTTGTGGCTGGAACAGCTTTATGTTGATGCTGAGCACATGTTTATGTTAATAATAATGACACAGAAGACTCATTCCTACAGGGAACCACATCCAAATTAATCCCATGCATACAAAACCAGGAGAATTGCTCATCATGCATAGGCCACCAAGATGATTAGAGGGATGGAGCACCTCTCCTCCTTTCTCTCAGGAAAGGCTGAGAGAATTGGGGTTGTTCAGCCTGGAATAGAGAAGGCTCCGGGAGACCTAATTGCAGCCTTCCAGTACCTAAAGGGGTCCTACAAGAAAGATGGAGACAAGAGCATGTAGTGACAGGAAAGGAGGAAATGGCTTCAAACTGAAAGAGAGTAGGTTTAGATTTGATATTAGGAAGAAATTCCTTACTCTGAGGGTGGTGAGGCACAGGTTGCCCAGAGAAGTTGCGGATGACCCATTCCTGAAAGTGTTCGAGCCCAGGTTGGATGAGGCTCTAAGCAGCCTGGTCTAGTGGAAGGTGTCCTTCCCCATGGTAGGAGGGTTGGAACTAGATGTTCTTTAAGGTCCCTTCCAACCCAAACCATTCTATGATTCTGTGAGAGGATTAAGGACGCATGTGTCTGTGCAGAAGCAGGACCTTGGCTGGCAGACAGCGAGGCATGTTGCAGTTGCAGGCTGCATGGTGATGCAGAACCCCTGAGTGCCACCCGGACCCTGTGCACGCCCCGCCGGAGCTCCTCAGGTGGGGTTTTGCTGCACAGAGCGCAACCTTCCCCGAGAGCCTCCACGCAGGGTCTGCATCCAGCATCACGTGAGTGACAGCCCAGCACAGCTGATCTCCCCCTGGAGATGGCTACGTCCCACAGAGTGCAGCTTCCCCACCACCAAAGGAGAGCTTGCTACCTGCTTCCAAAAAGCCCTGTTCTGGGCCAATTTGCCAAACCTTTATTGTCCCTGTGGATCTACATCTGCTTCAGCAGTTTCTGGAGCCGTACAGAGCAGCAGCCGGGACTTGGGAAGCTTTCTGAAAAACCTTTGTTTGCTGCAGTGGGGAAAGAGTGAGAAGGGGAAACATCAAATCACAGGTTAATTCCTGAGGCTTGCCTAAAAGTGATGCCTCAGAAAGAAGGAGAAAAAACCCTTGCTTTGTCTCTTTTTTTTTTCTTTTAATGCAATCTGGTACATAGCAGCCCAAGTTACCAGCATCTAATGTTGTGGGTTGCTTCATGCACTCTAAATACCACCTCTTTTTGCAATCTGTCCTGACATATTTCTCTCAGATTGTCTCATTTTGCTATGTACAAATGGATCTGTGGCTCTATCTAAAATTAAAAAGGAAATATGATAAAAATGGGTTATTCATGCCAAAGCAATGAGAAACTAAGGCTTTTCTTTAGTGTCTAAGCACAGAATTCCCCATAAGTAACTTTGGTACTAGAAAGCCAGTTTATTCAAGTTAAATATTAAATGTGGTCCACGATTCATCAAAAGACATTCTTAGCTTCCAGTCCATGACTGTCACTATGGATGTCTAGTGAAATACATCAGGATATGCTGAAACCCTTCTGGAAACTTGCATAATTTGGGACTAAGTGCCTTTTGTGCCCTTGCTGCTTGAGTCTAAAAAAAAAAAACGGGAACGTGGATCACAGTTTTTAGCTCTGGAAATTGGTCTCTGCATAGATGTCTCTAGCAGGCAGGGTATAGAAAGCCTTGAAGGACTGGATGCACCGTCGCAGTGGCCAGCAGCTACAGCAGTCCCACACTATACAGTCTGTAGTATCACCGCCACGCTCTGCCAAACCCCCACGCTGCAGTGTTTCCAAGGAGACATTAGACCATGTTAGTGTCTCGTAGGAGTTTGAAACCTGCTCCATCTGACATATTATTTAATATTTCCATTAATATAGCTTGGCGAAACTACCAATTTCTGGTCGAGCTTCTCTCAGGGCAGAGGCCAATAGCTACCCTTGCACATGAATGGGAGTTTGGCGTTCACATCTGAAAAAAAGTGGGAGAAAGTGGAGACGAGAACTTGGAAATACTTTGAGGTTAGAGAGGGAACCTGTAGTGAAATTCCAAAGCCAACTCCTTGGTTTGCAAGGAGCAGGAGTGAGAGCAGAGACTGCCAGAAAAATCAGGGAAACAAATGGAAAACATGGAAAAAAATGGAAATGTTTTGTGTTTTGTAACTGTTTATTCATCACATGTTGTGGAGGAAAATGGATAAAAAGTTGAATTTTGCTACTTAAAATTTGCACTTTTTTTCTTTCTCTACAGGGACATCACATTGAATAGTCATGAGCATAGAATATCTAAGGGACATGCCCAGGGCAGGCTAGGAAAGCATACTCCTCTTCTGGGCCCATGGGGAGAGATGAGTGGAGCAGCACTGCTCACCTTCATGCTCTGAGATGCTCACTTGTTTTCCCATCTATTCTTATCCTCCAAAAAATGTGACGGTGTCGATAACAGTTTCACTAGCAAGGCAGTAATGCAATACTTACTTTGGCCTGGATTTTGACCCCAAATCCCTATAAAATACCAATGAGCTCTCAGAACTCCTCTTATCCATTGTTACATTACTTCCCTGGGGACCAGACTGGCACACAAGTGGTAGTCAGCTAAATTTTGCAGCCGGAGACATTTAATTTTACAACTTTCTAATTAGAAGGATAATTAAAAATTTTTTAAGACAAGGTCAAAGAAACATCCGTCAGGGACAGTCTGGATGTCTTGCAGCCTGTCTCAGTGTGAGGTTTGGACTGTGTGATGTCCCAAGGCGCTTTCCAGCCCTCTGCTTTCACACCTTCTGGTTTGAGCTGTTGGACGGCTGCAGCCGGCTCAGCTCCGGACGCAGCACCCTGACTCACCAGCTGTGCTGTGTGAGGCTTTTGCTGACAGGGAAGACGGGAGCCTCTCCAGGTGTGAGAACATTAAAAGCAAATATAATCTTGCATTTTAAATGGCAGAGGCGAATGCCTTCCCAGCCTTTCCAGAACCATTCACGTGTCACCTCACTGACATTAATTTTACTCACTTCATGCTGGAGAGCAGGACTGGGTTATGGATGATGACTGAAGAATGTTACTGTCTTTAGTGAAGTCTTTGGGCTGCATGCTTCTGTTTTCCAGCCTTGTGAGAGGCTCTCGTGTGAAATACTCCCCAAGGAGTGATGTGGGTCAGACCTGATGAATTTGCTTACTGGATTAGTGGACAAGGGGGAAACAGTAGGCACAGTTCATCCAGCTGTCAGGGGTGCATTTAATACCGCACTGCACAACAGATTGATTTGCAAGGTCAGAAAGCATGGCATAAAATAGGCAAGAAAATACTGAAAGCGATTAAAAGATGGCTTAAGGGTAGAGAAAAGGAAAAGTCATTAATGTGGAAAATTTTAAGCAGTTATCTTTATTATTGTATGCCTTTCTTTTTTTTATGCCAGTTCTCTTGAGGAAGATACTCAGAAAACAGTGAAAGGGGAGGATGGTCTAGCCTGGGAGGATGGCAAAGGATGCAAATGAAGGGGTGAGGTGCCTTCTAGCATTCTCCTTTCTGTCCCAAGGAACTGGGTACCAGTTTACATCAGATTCAGATTGAACCCAAAAAGCAGAAGTTGATGAGCAGAGGAATCAGTCTGCTTCTGTGGGAGCGCAGGCTGCTGCTTGCACACACAGCAGGACTGAGTTTTCCCCCTTTGCTTTCACATCTTCTCCCTGAGGTCCGCTATTGTTTGAAAAAAAGATATTTCAGTCCTGGATTTCAATTCACCAAACAGATAAATCTTTCTCCCAGTGATGCCCAAGAGCTTTGCCACTTGCATGGCCAGGCCAGGCAGTGCTGAAGTGCTGGTACATGGGGAGACGCTGTAGAATGACCCTACACAGCTCCACATCCTCTGCTTTTTAAGAGTCTTTGAAAAACTGGTTATAATGGGTCACTTCAAACATACCTGAGCTGTAGCCCTCTTTGAGAAGTTCTGAAATCTTCTTGGCCAGAGGCAAAAAGGTGAGAGTGTAGGTTCTTGACACCACTTTCAGATTAATTTCTGCCTGAAATGATTAGGAAACATGGCTGCGATGGCATTGCTTTTGGAAACTCAGGGCTTTTCTTTTTTTTCTGCTTCTTCCTGGTTTTCACATTTAACACATTTTCTTTTTTCAGCTATATGCTAATTAACATCAAACTGCAATGAGATAGAATAATTTAAAAAATAATTTAAACGAGCCAAGAGTTATAAAAATAACAAATCCTGTGGGTAGCATCCAAAAGACTTTCTATTATGCTGACTGATTAGAAGACTCACTTAATTGTCTGTATGGAAATTTTGTGTCACCAATTCCCGGCATTCAGAAATTTTGAGATTTTAAAATTAACAGGCTCACATAACTTCTATTTGCTTTTTGACTGATTTTGTAACCTCTACACTGCAGGCTCCTTTGTTTTGAGATAGGGATGTTTTTCTGAAAAATCAAGGAAAAGGAGGTCTTTTAATTCTTAAAGGCAAGCTGAGAGTCTCTGATGTTCACTGGATTTCAAGAACAGTGGTCTTAAAATATTGCAGATGTTGGGCATGTCACAAAGGCTATGAAGAACTGTAGGAGTCTTTTATCTTCAATATGAAGAAAATACACAGATTTCGTTTCAAAAATTCTCTTTTTCAGTGTTAAGACATTTCCACCAGAAATTGGACTGACTGTGTGCCATTGGGCTTTCACTGGGCCAGAGGTGCAAGGTGGACAGCCTGGTTGGAAAAGCAGGCCACACAACACCATTTTTTAAGGGATGCATCCAGGAGGATTTAAATTCTTCATTCCTAAAATGACTGGAAAGGGCCTGATTCAGGTACACCTGTCACTGCTTGTCATACACACCAAGATGGTGCCCCATTTCTTTGGGTACAAAGGGTATTTCCACTTCCATCCTGCTCCACATCTCCACTTCCTGCAAGCCAGTGCTGGGCTCTCTCAGCAGCTATCCAGATGGGGCCAGGACATGGATCCCAGAGAGAGCTGGACTCCCTAGGGGAGATGATGCCACATGGTGCCAGCAGCACTACATTGTGAGAGCTGGACCCCCACTGCAGCTCTGGTTCCTGGGGCAGAGGATTGAATCTCTGCATGGCTGATGCCTCTGGGGAAAGGGTTGTCAGGAGCACTGATGCTGCTCCATATACTTTGGGAGACAAGATCTGCTCAAGATCCTGCTAACTGGGTAACCAACACCTTGGGTATTAAGCAGAAGTGGGAGACAACCAGTTTATCTCCCAGCTTCTTCCCTATAGCTGAAGATGTGTGATAACCCGTGGTGAAGAGTGCTTTACAGAAGCTGTCCAAGTAGCAGTAAAATTTCCCACAGCCAAGCTATCTTCAAAAGTTCATCATCCCCATTTCAGAGGGTTTACTTCAGGCAGGGTCAGACTTGAGCAGACAGGCAGTGTCTGAAAGCTCAGGAGACACAGAAAAGTGACGCAGGAGGGACAGAGCTGCGTCATCGTTCCTGGTATCAAACATGGCTGTGGCCGTACTGAGCATTCTGTGTAATGCTGTTGTTTAAAAACTGTGCTCAGGCTGTCCTTGATTAAGAGCAGCCAGATGGACACCATAAATCAGCTGGAAAGCTCTGGGACAAACTCCATGCTCACACTGATTCAAACAGCCCCATTTAATGTCACAAATGGGATTTGTACAAACGGAGCCCAGAGCAGAATTTGGCCTTTCATGTTTGTTTAGATTAAGAAATTTGGACAGTAAAAGCCCACTTATATTCTGGCTAGCAGGGTGGGTATCAGAGCACTCGAACAGTGGGAAGCCCAGACAGATGGTTACATGAATCACAGCGAGGCAGGTCTGATTATCTTGATATTTTCCATGAGATAAAGTGGGGGGATGCAGTGCCATATGGTGGAATATGGCTGAGGAACTCTCAGCAGCTGGGCAGGATGTGAACACTTTCCAAGGCAAGTGGAAGAGTGATCAGAGGGTCAGACAAGGGAAAGGTGGCTTTCTGGGACAGCCAGAGATGCTGAGCCATTGGAGCAGCAGTGTCCTGAGGGAAGGATGTGAGATAGGTTGGTCAGTGCAAAATGGAGAGAAACAGAGAGGAGAAAAGTAAATGTGTGAGGGTGAAGAAAGAAGAAGGAAAGAAGTTTTGTATGGAGGAGGAAGAAAGCCAGTGGCTTTTTGGGGCTGAGTGCCTACAGAAAGGGCAAAGGGGCAGGAGAGCAGTGCTGCTGATGTTCTCTGTCACCAGAGGCTGCTGTTGTTTTGCTGAACCCCACAGTTATTTCTTACAGGCTACCCTAGAATAGAAACAGTCTATGGTTTGCCAGTCCATCTTATCCTGAGGACTGCAGCAAAAAGGAAATTGCAGAGAAGGAGTGGATTTCCATGGATATCTAAAAAAAATGAACTTGTGCACAGTCCTTTAGACTCACTTCACTTTCATGAGCTGTTGGCTGGGATTGCTGGTCCAAGGCTTTTCGTTTTCCTTGTAGCAAATCTATTTACAGAATACCCCCATTTAAAAAAAATATGCTAAAAGCAAAGAAATTTACTCTTCTGAGATAATCAAAGGATAGAGTGGGTTTATTTTTTGAGCCCAAAGGACAAGAACTCACTGGCAGACAGTGCCTAGGGTCCACGCAGGTGCACCAGGGCAATGGGTGTCTTTCACACAGAGAGCATCAAGAAGATGCCACAGTGCCACAGGACCTACCAGAAATAGCTCTCCACATCAGTAGTAAAGCCTGAGCACAGTGGTAAAAAATGTACTCAAGAGGTCAAAAAGATTTTAGCTGCAACTCCTTCAATAACTGATGAGGCAAGGGGCTGATCCAGGGTCTGGATACCCAGGAGTGGTGGAGTGGCATGAGATGAAGAGAGACGTGCAGTGCTGTATCTCAGCTCGACCACTATTTTGCAGAGAGGATGATTTGGTTTTTTTTTTTTTTTTTTTTTGCTGTGGCTGGCAGGAAAATCTCACATGTTTAAATTGGGGAAGTGTTGTAGATGTTGTTTGGGTCTGGTCAGGGAAATGAGGAATGAGTTTTCTTTTGTTTGGGTTCCGTGGTTTGCTTGAAGCTGGCTGCATGTTTAGCAAACCTCAGAAATAAGGTTAGACACATCAATGAGCAAGTGGAAAAGTACTGGGGAGGAAGTGTGCGAGGGCTGTCTGGAAGATACCACATGGGCTGGCTGGCCACAGGCTGAGTGCACCAAAGCTGATGCCCCGCAGTGCTGGACCTGGCTGCGGTCACAAAACCCATGGGACACAGCGTGTGAGGCCTGGTGATGCTGCACCATGGGCCCTCCGCCTCCGGGCCCTCCAGCACCAGGAGCCAGGCCAGCCTGGCAGGACAAACTGGAAAAGCAGCATTGGAGACCACTTTAAGGGGCAAAGTATCAATAACTTGAGCTGTAAGGAAACAGCAGAGTAGATGACTCGCTGGAAGTTAAATGGGAGAAACAGTTTCAAACCAGGTGCCTAACTTTACACATTACTCATGTACCATGCAGCTAGTTGCTCTGATTTATTAACATTAGCTGATGTCCAGCAGTACAATTCCAGACTGAAGCCATAATTCCCACCTTTTTTATAACTGTGGGCATCTCAAAAAGCTTCTGGGAGTACATGTGCAGACAGTGCAGAGACAATTTTCTGAGTGGAGTTACATGCTACCGTTTTATTCTAAACATAGGAAAGGGACTGTACATGACTTCTGTCAAGTCATTACCCCATAGAAGGGCCGATTGTCTCTTGCACGCTGAGGAAATAGTAAATGTCTCTTTTTTTTCAGTCAGAAGATCGAATAGACAGATTGCACAACAGAGGAACTGGGCCCTTTGCATGGAGAAGTAGCTGTGTGCAGTAAGTGATAGCCTTTTGAGTCAGCGGACAGTTTCATCGAGAAATACGGGGTGTATTTGCAGGGATGTAAAAGTGCCAGTACATGGGTAGCCTCTTACCAGAGGCAGGTAATAAGAGAGGCCCGAGGGAATGGAAGTGGTGAGGGGCAACCTTGTTCTGCTCCCAAGGTGAGGCTCATGTCCTTACACATGATGTGAAAAGTAGGAATGATTAACTGTGGATGTAAAAAAGCAGGATTTAGGGTGAGAAAAGGGAATTGATTTCAGATTTAGTGTCTGAGGCACTTCACATAATGGCTCTGGCAATTTGTTAGCCAGATCAACATATGATTTCTTACTTAGGAAATGTTCATCTCTGCTTGACATGCCAACACAGGGATGGATGTCAATGGAGACAAGAAAAAGGACTGGTTTGCCTTATCTGGCCTCTTTTGCAAATGTCTTCACTTTCAGCATTTTATAGCTTCCATCTTGTCCACATAATTCAGAAACATCTCCAGACAAACCCTGACTTCAGAGGCCAAGCCACAAAATCCCTTGCCAGCCGTGACCTGGTATGCAGCAGAGTTGTGAACTAGTGGCTGGTCCTCTGCCACTGCCATCGCCAGCAAAGGCACAGTGAGAGGGAGAGTTCTCCTCCTAGGCATCCTCTGAGCTCAGAGACAGGCATTTGAGGGATTTTGGCACACTCGCAAGTGATGGGGTCTTCATGCAAACCAGCTGCCTGGATGTGCTGTGCAAAGCCGAGCTCTGGGCAGCAGGACTGAAATGATTTCTTGGAAAGCGATGTGGACTTGCTACTTCCCTGGAGCTGCTACAACTGCTACAACACCATGTGTGCTGTGATTAAATGGCAATTACCCAGTTTCAAAGCAGAGGTCACAGTCATTACTGCCAGGGATTTTTTCTGGCCACAAATGATGCAGTAAATAACAACATCCATGCAGCCCACAAATCCAGCACAAAAAGCACAGTCCCAGGTTTGATTTTCAGGCTGCTCCACCCTTACCTGGGGACTGTAGCAGCTCTTTCCCAGTCGAGCTGCTCTCCTGCTTGTACCAACCCATGTGCTGGACTCATCTGTCCCGTGGAGATAAAGTTGCGTGGGTTTATGAAGATCATACAGTTTGGATTTTATGACTGCAGACATCTCCTATCTCTCCAGCTGCAGGAGGGTAGGATACATGCTCTCTTCCCAGCTGGAAGCAGAGGCACCTGTTTGGCTCCTGTTGCAGCTGCCTGTGGAGAGGCTGGGCAGGTGGAACATGCAAAGGCTTACTGAGAGAGTGGGTCGAGGGCTTGCACACTGGGGCAATGCTGCCCCGCAGGTGGCCAGAGCCCCTGGCTGAAAACTGCAGGACAAAACCAGAGCAGGCAGGAAAATATGGACAGGAAAATGATTAATCCATCTAGGTGTCTGTGCACAGGAATGTGTGTACATGTGAGGGGCTGAGGAATGTGCAGAGCCAGAAATGCATAGAAGCAAATCCTCCAGGACAAGCAGGCCAGATTATAATGCCTGTGATTTACCCTAAAGGAGGCCTTCCCATTATGTCATGGGGGAAAGAAACATGTTGTTACAGTTTTATGGTGATCAAGGTAAAAATTTGTTGATCTGTCACTCTTTTGATCCAGAAAGCCTGAGCTGGTATAGCATGATACTGAGTTTTGACAGATGAAGAGAGGGAAAATGAGCAATGCATGAACACATCCTGCTAAGGAGCAGTCACACCTAGAAAGGACAAGGGAAGCATTCCCACCTTTTCTGATGGTGGGAAGTGGGAAGCTCACTACAGACAGGCACAGAGATGTCATTTGTAATCACCTTGTTCATGGATGACAACAAACATAAACAACTGGAAAATATGTATTTCTTTAGACTTACACACAATTACTGCCTATTTTCCACCCACTTACTGCCTATTTTCTTTTCTATTCCTTTGCATATTCATTCCAAATCCTTTCATACACAATTTAACAGATAGAAAACATATTCTCCCTCAAAATTCTTTGTTTTTACATAAGAAGCTAAACTGTCAATTATAATCACCTTCTCCAAAGCCAACTTAAGCAGTAGAAAACTTGTGGAAGTACTTTTATTTTTGTTCTGTTTGAGTCACTGTCTTATTAAATAAAAAATTTTTAGAGTACCAGTTTGATAGAAATATGTTTTGGTTGTTACCTTGCAAGATTATTTCCCCCAATAGCCATCACTAAGGTAGGAAGGGACAGACCTACAGCATCCCTAGTCTGGGCTGTTCCTGCAGGTCTCCAGGGATGGTGACCACAGTGTTGCTGGGAAGCTGCAAAGGACAGTTGAGACTCCCGTCTACTGCAGTGCTTGTGAGATACTTTACCAGAATACTTGATGAATTGATTCTTTCTGAATACTAGCCAAGACAATGTGTCAGAAGGTGCGTGGATCTTTACAGCTTCTAGCCATGCAGCTGTATTTTATGAATTAAGCTGTATTTTAGTACATTTTTAAACTAAAGTGATGTTCAGAATCTGAAACTTTTTAAACCTTGGCTTGTTTGAGAATTTTTAAAATGTTTTTAATGACTTCTTTAGGGAGACAGACTTCCCTCAAACTTGAGCCTGATTATCCCCAGCTACTTCCCCTCCCCTGGACATTGCCCTTTCCATTTTCAGTTGGGCACCGCTGTTTCCCATTCGTTTGCTTCTGACTGTACCGTGTGAGCTGAACTAATTTATCTGAGCACTATGATTTCAGAACAGAAAATAGTTTTGGGTTAATTTAGAGGATGACTCAGCAGTTTTCCAGAGGATAACTTAATTTAGAGACAGGACCTGAATTCCCCATCCCTGAGGTACTGAAAAGTCACATCACTCTCACAGGCAACTCACTGCATGTCTCAGCCAAGCCCTAAGTCTGCCTGTCCTGGCACGTGGCATGGTGATCAGTGTGACATATGGCTTCTTTGAAAGTGCAGCAGACTCAGTTGAAAATATTTCTGGGACAAACTTACAAAAATGCTGAATTGCAGATAGCTGCTGACCTTGCCCTCAGGACAACTGATGTAAAACAGGACTTGTCTGTAGTAAAAATTCCACAATGAGGAAGAGAAACAAACTGTTTCTGTCTTGACGTTTGGTATGGTTATTGCTGTGATGCTCAACACCACGGCTCTCACCTCTCCTTGTCAAGTGGAGGCCACAAACTCTAAATCAAGTAACACTATCTCTGACATTTTGGCTATTATAGTAGCAGACCAAAAGATTTATATTTTGATCAACATAAAGTAGTTACAACTTGCCTCTGCTGAAGAGAAAGTCACAAGTGGAATTTGATGCCATTAAAACAATTTCTTTCTCCTTAAATCAAACCCTGTTCTTTATGGTGATTTAATTCAACTTATCTCTTGTCCTTACCACCTGCTGCTCAGAGATGCCTACACAACTTTTGGCTAGCAAAATAAATTTCTCTAACAAGCCTCACTAGCTTTTTCATGCTATCAAGGCAAAAATAGAGACTCTATTTGAAGAAATTCAACTTCAGACATATCAGAAATATGAGCCACCCCCTTCCAAACAACCAGTTCATTTTTACACTATATACTGAATATACATCTTTCATTTTCTCTAGGAAACACATCTGTAAGATTTCCAAAGGCAAAAAACATATACATGTATACCCCCTCAGGCTCATAGATACCTGAAACTGCCATGTATTAACTTGTCCCTGTCAGTTCTCTATGATGTATATATGAGCTTATTTTGAAGCCTACTGTCCTTGCAGTCAGTAATAACTGATGCAAAAGTAGCTGAGTACACCCACAGTAATTAAAAACTCTGCAGAGAGAAAATCCTTGAGTAGAGGTAATATATTTAACCCTCAGGAACCTCCATGCTTATGCACTCTGCATTTTCAGAGACATATATATATACATCTAAGAAGGGCCAGAAAGGTATAAAGGTTAAGGTTGAAAACAGAGTTGTCAAAGTTGGACTAGTCTTTTCCAATGTGTCAACATTCAAATGTTTCCTGTTTGTCACCCTTTTTCCTTCTTGTTGGGAATATGTGATAATAACTTAAAAAATGGAAGTAAATGGGAATACTGATAGAAACCAGTGCATCAAATCTCTCCCAAATCTCTCACACGTTCCCCCTCCTCACACCCCAGGCACTGTGTTTTCAAACTGGCCAAGACTTCGTTTACTAATTAAAAGCTATGACTCTCTACTAAATTGTGATGAGCCATGGCGTGGTGGTAAACCAGCCCTGTGTATAGAAAGTTCTTGAAACCATTACTGTGTTGGCATGGTTCATGCATTTTACAAGTATTAGGTCGGCAATGCAAGTTATGAGAGAAATCTTTTTTGGTTTGGAAAGTAATAAACATCTGGGGGAAAGGATGACCTTCTCACTGAGAACTAATGACAAAATAAACAAACAGCCTAAACCACATGGAAAAATAACACAGCTCCCTTGCATATGTGCTCTACATTATAGAAAGTGTAAATGCATAAAAAATGATTGGTCAGGTACGATGCAAATGTGTGTGTGTGTCCCTCCCTTTCCTCCACATGATTACAACATTAAGACTGCAAATATGATCATGAAACATCAAGAGGGCAGTGGAATTATGTGCAATAAGCCACATGTGTTTCTAAATGAAAGATCTTGCCAAACAGTCTTGATTACATTTTATGATGGAGTTTTACTATTACTGGACAAAAGCAATGACGTAAAGGAAATATTCTGGGATTTTAGGAAAGCAAATGATAGGGTATCTCACACCAAAGAATAATAATCAAAACTGGCCTGGAAATTAACATTGTCACATGGATTGAAAACTGGCTGGAAAGCTACAAACACAGAGCTATGAAGCATAACAAGACATTTGGTAGAGAAGCCTCATGACTGACCAGCCTTCAATTCATTTTGCAGCAGAGCAGGGTCTAACAGCCAGGATCAGTGGTAGCCAACCTGCAGGCCAGGGCAATGTACAGCCCAGAACAAAGTCGCTGGCCTGAGCCAGCTTTCTGCTGCCAGCTAGCCTCGAGACACAGGCAGCATGTGAGCACCACTGAGAGCAAATGACTAATGCCAGCAGTTATTCAGAAAGATGAACAAACAACAAGCAGGGGTGAAACAAAGGAAAACAATTTGCATTATGCCTGGGAAAATATTCCTTGCTGTAGGTAACTGTAGAAAGCAAAGGGGGAGAAGTGATATTGTGGCAAGAAAATTTTAACTTTGAGATCAGGCAAACACAGAGTTCTTGGAGGTTTTTGTCATCACCACCATCCTTGTCATCCCTCATACAGGGCAGATAAGACACCAGTGACTTCGTGTCAGCCACAGTTGTTCTGCTGAGCTGCACTTCATTTGTCATTTTACATTTATTGCCATCCTGTGAAAATTTCTACAGTATTGTGGGAGTATTTTGCTCCACCAGCTCTTTGGTCCCACTCATAAATGAACACTACAACTTTACTGGTGAGCATCAGACAAAAATCCTTGCCATAGCTGATATAATGCTCCAGTTTACAGGGACTGTGTAAAATTACAGTGCTTTATGCAGAGAGCTGAGTGGCTTGTGAGCCGAGAAAGCTCCTGGTTCAGATTAATTCCCACTTGAGAACAGCAACAACTAGTAGACAAAATGATACTCACTCCACATTGATCAATATATAGGCCAGAAAGAAAATCAGTTTTATAATGGAAATCCTCCCATAATGTAATTTAGATATTAATTTAGCAGCAGGGTATTATTATTCCCTAATATGGTATTTATTTTACTGACAGACTTTATCGTATTCAAAGCCCTGAGTAAAAAGAAGGAGCTCTCAGTGAGGATTGTTAGCTTTCTGGTGTGACTCTCTGGAAGAGCAAATCATTTGTTATCCCCATTGCCATGCTCATAGCTCATTACCTAACACTCTTATGACAATTACACTTCAATCCATATATGCCCATTAGGCAATAAAGCAGCCAAAGCCACAGGCTGACAAGTCAAGCTCGCCTTATTTCCTGCAGTGTGAGACACGGAGCTTGACGAAATACTTTTTTTTGGTTGGGGTAGGCAGCAGCTGGAGGCAGAGCTGAAAACACTCACCCTCTTTCCTGAGTGCCATTCGGTCTACAGCGAGAAACCCCGAGTGGCCATCCCACAGTAGAGGGGGTGGATGCAAGGGGAGACAAGGATGGAGCATGCTGGTGTCGTGGGATGGCCAGGGCTGCCTGGTGGGGTGAAACACCACCAGCAGCTCTCTGTTTTCAGAGGGTTTGAAAGGGTGAGAGACAGGCAGCTACAATTTTCTGGAATATCTCTGTCATTTAGCAGGTTAATGAGTCTGCAAACGACATCAATCTGCAGGACAGCATGAGGGGCTGCAGTTTAAGAGACTGATTTTATGTCACAACTTAAAGAGATGATATTAATCCTTCAGGACCAGACTTAGGAGGCAGAGGGGCAGCTCCTATGCCCTGTGTGCCACCACATCACTTCACAAAGCACCCACCACGTTACCCAGCAAAGTCCTGCAAGGCTGTAGCACAGCTTTGCATCGGTGCCCTGGCCTCCTCCCACTGGCACAGCTCTGGGAAGGGGTCTTAAATGAAAGGCATCTTTCAGGTGGGGTAGGGAGCCTTTGACACTGCTGGAGCAGTCTGGAGGGGCTGGCAGCAGATGGGAAGCAGCAGGGGTGTGGGGCTTTGGGACCCCTGCGGTGGAGCAGCCAGTGCTCTGGAATTTGCAGTGTAAACTATTCATGAGATGCGATGTGGGATTTTTATTATTCTGCCTATAGAAACTTCTGAACTAAAGAGAACGAGAAAGCTCTTGCACTGATGTAATTCCAAGGGTTTCCACTGATAACACTGATGATTTGCAACCATATATCAACCTCCTTTCTGGAACCAGTCCTTCTCAGACACGGTGCTACCCCAGAGGCTTCATTAACATCAGATTATAAACTCCTGTTAAAGAAATACGATTTACGAGCATCTTGAGTGTCAGTGCAGAGGTGGAGGTTTCCTGGACTTTTTTAAATGGGTTTGCATTCAGGTGCAGGGGAAGAAAAGATAAGCTAGGAAAGGCTTGGACTGCTGATGACTTTGTGGGTGAAACAATCTTCCTCTGGCAGTTTTTACTTTTCATCATCAAACCAGTGAGGTAACTGTAAGATTAGGGCATCCAAAGAAAACTGCAAAGCATTAAATAAAGCACAAAGCCAGAATATATTATAGATAAAGTGTATCACGTGACATCAGTGTCAGCTCAGCCTTTTGAAACCAACAGAATTGTCCTGAGGACATAAAAATATGTGTCATTATGTCATACTGCAAAACACTGGAAATCCTGCAAAACCTAGACTGTACATTTTTACACATTTTAATTTCAGTTCAGTGGAAATGGATTTTTTGCTGCCTTGGTTACTTAAATTGGCCTGGCAAGCACAAGACTTGGCCAAACCCGATAATTCACTCACTTTTCTTGACAGGCCTCTCAGGATCAACAGTTTCCACTGACCTGTACATCTTCGAGCCAAGAGCCAATCTCTTCAGTGCAGAAATGAATCTGTGAACCTTGAATGGCAGCAGAATCAAAATGATAGTCACGTGATAACTACTTCAGATTTCTTTTTAATAAATACCAGAACTCTCCTTACAATAATTTTGAGCTGGTTTTTTTTTTTTTTTTATGACCAAGTACACATCGCCACAGCCAACTATGACAACTGCATGTATTTGACAACTGCAAATACATGAGACGTAAAGCTAGTAGGCTTGCCATGTTGCCCATGGTCCAGGAGCATCTAACAGTGATTATCTATGCTACATGCTTTATTTCTCCTCAGGAGTGACTCTAGCTTATATCGCAGTTACATTAAAATAATTATAAGGTGTTCCTGTGTTGAAGTTGTGTGCAAAATATTGTAAAGTGTGGCCCTGCTGTATTGCTGATGCTGCCCAACCTCATGTCAGGGAGTTTCCTTGAAAGAAAACCCACTATAAGAACTAGATAATCTAAGCGCAACACTTAGAAGCATCTGGGGAAAAAAGCCATGCTCCTTTAAGAAAAATCATGGCTTTCAGTGAAGTAACTTGAAAATGCATAACATTAATTAGGGCTTTTTTTCCTCAGTCTACCCTTGTAACTGTTACAATTAATGCATGCACAATATTTATGTTTCTATTTTTAGGCTGAGGGAAGATCCAGTTATTCCTTTGCCAAGGTGATGCTGCTCCCTGCTCGCCGGGGTGGGGAGCCAGGCAAAGCAACACTGAGGTGTCCTGTCCTCTCTGCCCAGGTGCATAGGCAATAATTTCTGGGACAGCAACCCAGCAAAGCCCGAGCTGCTGCTGGGCAGACACCCGGGGCTGTGCCCGCAGTGCCCCTGATGCCTCCGTGTCCCCCCTCGATGCACGTGGCATTTCTTGACTCAGCAGCTCCATGGGTGCCAGCTCCAAGCCTCTTCTTCCTCCCCATCTCCTTCCACCCCTTCCAGTCCTCTCTGCTGTTACTCTGGCCCAAATCCTCCTCATTCACGGCAATGAACATTTTCACTCTTCCAGCTATCTGAAGGAATTTTTCCTCCAAAATCTGTCAACCATTTTTTTAGATTTTTTTTCCTACTTTGTGATCAAAAAAGTTTAATTTTTAACAAAGTTTATGCAACAGTCTTTTGTTTTGAAGGACCTCGGATTTATGGCAGAGACATTGAAACTGAATGACCTTTAAGGTCTCTCCCAACCCAAACCATTTGATGGTTCTATGATTACAGTAACAACCCTTTTTTTCCCCCTCAATCTTGAATCCTAAAATAATTCAAGCCCACTATTGTCCTACAGCTTAGCTTTCCACCCGTACATGTGCACTTCAGTAGCGATAACCTTTCTGTTAATTTAAAAGCAATAACCATTTGGCTTTGCTTGATAACTAGGGCCCATATCCTGCTGATTCAGTAGAAATGCTGGGTCACAGCTTTCATATTGAGAAATAAGTGTGATAGGAATATTTGCTGGAATCTCACCTAAACTTAAATTATCCAAATATTTTAATACCTTTGTGTGCATTTTCTGAGTTCAACAGTTATAATGTCACTTAGGAAATGTAAAACTAATACATTTAACTTTGTTAAATGGCTTTCCATATCACAGAGAATAACAAAGATTTTTGTAAAACATTAAGGATGGACTGCCAACCTCCCTGTACCTCTCCCCACAGCTACACCTGTCTTCAGTTAATAAAAAAGCAGGGAAACATTTGGGTTGGAAGTGGGGTGTGAAAGGAAAAGAAACACGTGCACACCATCCTTACAAACAAATCATATCCTGCTTTGGAAATGATGATTTAGAAAGGAAATGTACCAAAATGGAAAGAATTTAGAAAACAAGACAGATCGGAGGACCAGGAATCATTGACTGCAAGGAAAGCTGAAGGATTTGGTATTGTTTAGTCTAGAAATAAGGGTTGTGGGGACATAGTGTCCAAATATGTAGAAGGTAGCTCTACAGATGAAAGAATGAACTATTCATATCCCCTGGGCTTAGGACAAGTTGTCATAGGCTTAACTGAGGAGGAGACGGTTTCAGTCAGCTATCAGGGAAAATAGTTCCCAGCTGAGGGGACAACGAAGAGACAGGCTGGCAAGGGAGGCCACACATCCTCATCACCCCTCATTTCTAAGAACAAGTAATTGAGGAAAGACCCAGGTAAAGCTGCCTGATGTTGAGGTTAGGTGATCTTCTTAAGTCCTTCCTAAGTCTGCTTCTTACAATTACTGTGTTGGAGTTGAGAACAGCTTGGATACACTCTGAAACCACTGTTTTTTCCTTAAAACATTAGGATGCTCTAAGTAGCAGTTGTGAGGCAGAGTGGCTGTGGTAGGAGCCTGGCAGAGACTTTGAGCACTCCTCTGCCTTGCTCCTGCTGGCCTCCCATTTCTAGAAATTACACCATCTTACACGGCAGTAAAACCCAAACTCCATTTGGAGGCCGACAGTCCTCACTGTCCTTATCAGACAGAAGATCCAGGAATTTCAGCCCTCACTGTGTGTGGTTTGTGTGTCAAGTTTTTGGTTGTGTGTGTGTGTGTGTGTGTGTGTGTGTGTGTGTGTGTGAAGCTCCAGGGGTGGCTTCTGTGTGAAGCTGCCAGAAGATTCCCCCATGTCCAACAGAGCCAATGCCAGGCAGCTCCAAGACAGACCCACCACTGGCCAAGGATGAGCCCATCAGTGATGGAGAAGAGTAATGGAGAGTCTTTGGTGAGCACTTGGCATCCAACCAGGGTCAACCCACCACACTCGTGTAACAGACCATTTAATCTGTAAAATGCTAAAGGTGCTGTTATGGTCAAGACAGGCAGGAGAGCCAAGACCCTGCTCAGTGGAATGCAGTGAAATCTGGGCTCCCATCTTGGCTTACAGAGGCTGAAGATATGTACATCAGGTTATATGGAGTAATTCAACACTCTTTAAGAAAAATAGAGCTGTTTCCTTTTGGATCCCAAGTGAGTGAGAGGATGTCTAGTTCATTTTTTATTCATCTGAATCACTTTTGAAAGCATCCTAGTCTTGCAGTGAAAAATTTTGCAGTGTATTATGAAAGGACAACTAAAAATCTTGTCCATCTTTTTTTTTAGTGTCTGTCATTCACAGCTTGACAGTCCCATAAGCTATTAGGAAAACAGAGTCCTCTGTGGTGACTGGAAAATAGTAAATCCAGGGTGGGATCAGAAGTACGATACAATCCGTCAGCATGTTAAAAACACAAACTGATAAAAAATATGGCCCTCAGGGTTTTTAAACACACTCACAGTAAAAACTGTCTGGGTTGTGAGTTAGAGAGACAGAGAAGGTGATGCCTGAAATGGATACAGAGCAAGGAAGATAACATGACTTCTATGGATGAGGGCATGTTACACTCAAAAGGGTCCCCTGTTCATGGGAGCTTCCTTCATGTTCCCTAAAGTGCCAATGTCAACAGTCCACTTTCTCCTTGCAATAAATTTAAGTCCCATCAGCCATAAAACAAAGATGCTCTATTCTTGGTGCAACCTCAATAACTTCCCATTCTAGTTACTATAAACGTTTCTGTTATGAATGTATAATTCTCACCAGGCCCTTGTATGCCAGCCTGTCTCATGTTACCTAATTTATCACTCTGTGCCTCAAACCACTGAAGTGGGGATTTGGCTGTCTATGTGGCCAGTGCTTTGTGGAGCTCCAGGGAGTCAGTTGGCAACACCTGGCTGTAACACAAAGAATAGTGCAGGTTATTTATGATCTGTATGCTGATAACCATGCTTCTCAACTGTAATTTTGGGACAAGCATCTGAAAACACCCTCCCCCACCATAGGTTAGGTGATAGAATGTCTTTTCTCAAGAATATGTTGGATATGAATAGAAACAAACCCTGATGCTGAGTATCACTGTGGGTGCTGAGGACCGTGCGTTGTCCAGGATTCAGGTAGTGTGATGGGTACACTGAGATCCAATAAGGCTCAAGTTTATACTGAAGAGATGTGTGTTCTGCCCATTTGTGAACACTTAGTAGATGTTTCCTAAGGTCAGTCTCCTTTCTCTTAATGGCACCTGCCTTTTGTACTCAGGATCAAGCTGCAGTTTCATTTCTGTGTGTTCCCACCACTACACACCTACCTGAGAGCAAAGTTAAATTGCTCCAGGCACAAGTGCTCAGATTAAGTTCAGAAATGTTGTACACAAAGGGAAGAGATTAGGCCTTATCTTAAATGAAATGCTATCCTGTCATGTCTAATACTTAGCTCCTCTGCGAAGTCCTCCTGGATGAATATCCTGTTACTGACTTTCAACTTTGCCTCACAATTTGCAATTGAAAGACTGAATGCTGGACAAGGACAGTAAGAAAATCTTCAGTGCAGAGAAGCCAAAAATAAACAATCTGATGAGCGTATAAGTGGGAAAAAAAGAAATAAGGCATAAAAATGAGAAGTAAGATATGGGAAAACCAGGGAAAATGGCATAGTAGGAAAATTCAAATGTCTCTTGCTTCTGGGAGGTGTTGATATTGGTCCATATACACATTGAGACACTTATGCCAGCCATATTTGCTCCCATAGAAGCATCATACTGGTTTAACTACACTGATTATAAAATCAAACTTAATTAAATCAGAGCAATGTTTGCATGCAGGAAGCATGCAGCCCTTCAAAGGCAAACTTCCCTTTGATGTGCTGGACTGAATTTCACAGAGCATATGTAATAAGGCTGAAGGGGATATTAAGAATTGGTAGGATCATTGGTTGGTTCATCCATAAGGCTGGGACATAAAAAGTCTTCCCTCATATCTGGGCAGGAGGTGTAGCCATGGGAGGATGGCTCTAGAGGGCCACAGTGGAGATCCCGTACGGAGCACCCAGCGCTCAGACTCTCCCTGTGCTGTGCTGTGCCTGCTTCTACACCAGAGTGGTCAGCTGGGCTCCCCATTCAGTGTGCACACGCGTCCCTGCTGCTGCAAACACGCTGCATACTTGGACTCCACATTCACATGAGACCACCTGTACTGCTGGACTGGAGAGAGGTAGATCTCTGTTTCTTTGACAAGCTTTGGCAGAACGGCCCAAGTGAGGTGTTTCGCAGCCCTTGTGGAGCCTCTGAGGCAGAGCATCTGGCACAAAAGGCCCTGCAAACTTTATTGCTTGGGAAGGGACAGAATGGGGTGCTTCCTGTTAATGTGATACTATCTGCACAAAACATTAATAACTGCTGTGGCCCAAATCCCAGGACATTCATGAATTTCACTTAGCAGCTACTCACATAGCATTTAACAGTTTTATTAGCAGTTCGCTATCAAAGCAGAAGGGCAGGACTTGGTACCTGGGCCACCTTCTGCCCAAACCCCTTGAGACCGGGTACTCTCAGCTTACCACAACCTTTTGGGAAAGGAGCAGCAATAAACTCTGTGAAGATGAGCAAAGAAGGATTCACACTATAGGGTAAATATCTGCCTCTAAAAGCTCCTGTGTTGAGTTCCAGCATCCCTCCCATTCACTCTGTTCTCCTTCTCCAAGCTTTTATTTCAGCTCAGCTTTTCTCTATCTGAATAGCTCCAATCTGTCTGGGATATGATCCTATTTTTAGCTGTTCACAATGCACGAGCGGCATGAGATTCTAGGTACTGGGATATTAAAACAGAAAGTCGTTGCATCAGATCTCATTGAAATATAACTGCCTCTGGAGTTTCCAATTCAGATCGACTTCATGTCTTTAATTGCATGGGGCATTTGTGAGGTTCATAAAATTAGTGTTCAGGCAAATGTACCCTTTTGGGGCAGATCTGGTAGAATCATGGGGTTTTAGTGCAAGTTAAGTACTGTTCATTCATTTATAGCCTTACACAGTTCCTCAGATATCATAATTTTCTTGGAAGGGGATGTCTGGTAGTGCTAACGTGCTTGGAAAGCTCATAAAACCCAGAGGTAGCAGAAGCCTGTGTATCTTGCATTTGCTAACAGTTCACTGTGGGTTTCTCTGATGTGGCAGATTTACAGGGGTCATATTTCCACCTGGATGGGTTTGCCATGAATAATTCTCCCATCTTGTGTACAAACGTGATTTTCCTACAACACCCATATATTTCTCTGTCTCAATTCTCTCCCTGTCTCTCTGGTATTTTCCTTCACACAACACTGTGGTCAAGGCAACAGAAATAAAATCTTTCTATGAACATGCCTGTTATTTCCTGAGCCTTGTATGTCTTTTTTGGGGAGGCAGGGCTCAAGCAGGATTTTAGCTGGTGGTGATGATGGTGCAGTTTAAGGATGATTTGGTGCAATTACACACCTCGTGTTTTCATTGTTCAGACCAATATGGGCCGGAAATACCCAGGCTGACGTCAAAACCCTGATAGCATTGGTGTTACGAGAAGCAGCACCCAGTAGGTGCCCCACAACCCCGGTAATGCCACAGTTTGCCTGCTTTGTGCTGTGGGGTGGCAGGGACTGGGGTGCCCTGGGCAGCAACTGCCCTATCCTCATGCCTGGCCCTATACCAGCCCACGTGGGATTTTCTGCATCCCTGGACAAACACTGAGGGAGAGCTGGTGGTTTTCCCACTGGGAATCTCTGCACAGAGCCAGGTTAACCATCAGGCAGAGGCAGTTCTGGAAATTCTGCACAGGCTGCAATTGCATCCTGTCCCCAGCCTTGATCACGTCCCCAGTTTTCAAGGACCTCTCAAAATCCAAATGAAAACCAATAAATAAAGTCCTGATCTGCCAGAAAGAAATTGTTGGTTAAGCTCTGAACAGTCTTTTGGGAAAACCTATTTTTCCTGTTTCCCATTTTTTGCCGTTCTTAGTGGGTTAATTTATTTTTACCCTTTGAGATTAATCATGGTTAATTAGGCATGGGACTCACTTCCTGCTCGTGTCACACCAGGCAAGGTGCTCCAGGCTGCCTCTAGATTGCTACAGTACTCAGCATGCTTCCTCCTGGTCATTTGTGCTCCAGCAAAGGGAAGGGGGGCTTGTAAAACCCTGCTCCCTCCCAGTCACTCCTGCCAGTTCACACCTCCTGCACTTACCTTCCTGTCCACTTCTCTGGCAGAGGAGGTTAAGCAAAGGTATGGAAACACTGGCTCCAGAGAAGAAGCTAACAAAAGCATGTTGACTGTATGTTTGCATATGTAAACACATTTCTGCTTCGAAGAGAAGAAAGCGTCTCCATCTTGGTCACTAAACGGCAAGATTTTGATCTATTTGCCTCTGTGAGTAGGTGAAAGAGTCAATATTCAATGAAGAGTGTAAGAAATGCGCTCATCAGTAGATAAAAGAATACCTCTATGCACGTGCAAGCATTTTGGAAAGCTTATGCAACATTTCTTTTTCAAATAAACATATACGTACAGGCCTGTTTCCAAAATGTCACTGAGAATATTACTTGTTTTTGGAAAGGAGGTTGCCAAATCGCTAAATATATTCTGGGCTTTGAATAGACATTTTGTACTGTTTTCTTTCTACCCTGATCTTTTTTTAGCCCTCTCACAGAAACTCAAAGACCTGCCTGGGGATGGCATCCCGCTGGGTTGGGTGCTTGTCCCCTTTATAGAGCCGTGCCAGGGGAAGCCTACGACCCTGCTTATTCCTCTCTTGCTGCTAACCCCTAGCAGGACTGGCATGGTGGAAGAAGGCGAAGGAGGAGAAACAGGGACATGACCAAAGGAATGGGAGTGGAAGGATGGGAGAAGCTGTGAGAGCACCTGCACAGTGTCTGCACTGTGTGTGGGGATGGGCGCTCGCAGCTGGCCTGACGCCTGGCCTGCGCCAAGGCCCAGAGGTGCAGAAATCAGCTGACATCATGGTTTTCAGAGACTCACGCTTTAAAAATTCAGAAAGCTTTTTTATATGTTATTTTGCCTCAGCGATGAATGGCCATCTGCCTGTAAATTAGTACAGATACTAAGAATGCATCAAGGTTTTTACACTTCAGCTGAAAGACCTTACAAATGCAGCGAAGAGGAGATGGCGCAACTCATGACACATTAACACACACACTGCATGCAAACCTCTGCCCTAACCATCTGCTGCTTTCCCAAAGGCAGTGTCATCCAAGAGCCATTTCGTGGTGGTCACAGGTATCTATGATTTTTTTTATTGGTCAGTCATACAGTAGGGATGAAAGTTGAGTCAGATCCACTAAACCCCAGTGCTTCTGAGGAAGCAGAAGAACTCATAATGCATTCCAGACTTAAATATTTCATCTTTCCTTTCTTACATGATTCCACAGACTTGTAGAAATGAGGGTAACAAGGAGAGGTCAGATGCCCACATCAATCTCAACAAAGAGATCGCTGGAGCACTATTACATGGACAGGCTGAGCCTAAATAATGCATCCAGGGTAGCTACTTACATGGAACCAAATTCATCATTTACTACTATTTTAGTTACACATGGCAAGAGTCACTGCCACCAAATTGCAGAAGCAGCACATCCATTTGTGCTTCCAGGAGGAGAACCAGTTGGGTTCTCCAGATGAAAAGTAACCTTGTTAAAGCTGAATCTATTCTCAATCCAATTCACCACAGGGATGTAAAAACTCTTCTTGCAGAAGGAAAGCGGTAGTATTGAAAAGCTGCACATGAGATGGTAGGACCTCTTTTTCTGCTTTTTCTTTTGTGATCAACGTGGGAGAAAATGCATGTAAAGTCTGTAACAGCTAGAAGGCTGGAGATAAAAATATCCCTCACAAAGTGTAGAAAGGTTTAGAAAGAACCTCCTGGGTGATCCAGAGCAGCCCCTTGCTGCTGAAGACACCATGTTTAATGAGGGTATACAATAATGGACCAACATGACTGTATCAAGCTGTATCAAACCACCACCATTTAGAGAGCTACACCTTCTGCTCCTGGCTGGCAGGGATCCTCCACAACCTCCTCCTCGTAGGATCAGTACGATCAGTACGCTTTCTTCCCTTCTCCAGCTGAGATTTATTTATAGCCTACTTATAACCATTTGTTCTTGAGCCAATACCATCCATTAGTGGAACTAGTGGTTCCTCCTTCTTATTGCTCACGGCTTTCCGGAGCACGATGGTATCCCCTTGGCCTTCCCCAGAGGACTGGGAGCCTGTGATGCCAAGGTCGCTTCTCCTCTGCACCAGGGACCCCCACACCTGCACCCAACCCACTGCTAGCTCCTCACATGGGGACCCTCCCACGGGAGGGCTCTGGGGAGAACCATGTCTCGTGCTGAACTGGCTACTGCAGGGACATATGGGGGACCACAGCTCTGGCACAGCGCAACCCCCGCCCCACTCCCGGGAGCCTACAGCAGCTTCCCAGTGCTCTCACCCTGCAACACCCGCGCCAGATCTGGCACCCTGAGACACGCACCCCAGCACTGCGACCCTCCAACACGCCCCGCACTGCCCTGACCCCGTCCAACCCGTCCCACTCCCGGCGCGCCCCCGCAGCTCCCGGCGCGCCCCCGCACCCGCAGCGCGCGCAGGCGCGGGACGCGAGCGCGCGCACCG
>VYZQ01052680.1:44433-62118 GCA_013400655.1 Mystacornis crossleyi | reverse complement strand
CGCGCGGGGGGCGTGGCGCGGCGCGGCGCGCCCTGTCCATGGTGCGGGCGGCGGCGCGGGTGTCCCCGCGGCGGGAGCGCGGCGGCACGGGGCTTTATGGACGTGATGTCCCCGCAACAGGAGCACCTCGGCCCGGGCCGCTCGTCCTCGGTGAGCGGCGAGAGCAGGGGCTTCGCCGCCGCCGACAGCAAGAAGGTGAGGCCGCCCCCGGAGACCACACGGGAAAGCGCCCCCCGGCCCGCGTCCCTGTCCCGGAGCTTCTCGCGGAGGGCACCGCAGGTCAGAGCGGCCCCATCGGGCGCTCCGCCGCGCCATCTCCCTGGGTCCTGCTTGCCGCTGTCGGAACCGGGGTCGGGGGAGCCGCCGGCGGAGCCGGGGCTGTCGGCGGGAAGGGCTCATTCCCCGGGGAGCGGGGAGTGCGACGGTGCCCAGTGTGGCTGAGAGGCTTCTGCCGGGTGGGTAACCCGGAGACCTCAGGGGGGCTGCTGCCCGCGTGTCCCGGGAGCACAGGGAGGCTGCTGCCTGGATGTCCGGGGTGGGTAAGGAGCCCCGCTGCACAGCTGTCCCGGGGAGCTCGGAAAGGCTTGCTGGGTGCTGTTCGGTGAAGTCAGAGGGCTTTGCTGCATGGATTTCCCGGTGATCTGGTGCGGGGAGTGTTTCTACATGGATGTGCTGGAGCGATAAGGGGGTCTGCTGCATGGATTTCGTGGGGAAACCTAAAGGACGTTTTGTTGGATGGATTTCTGGAGGTTTTGCTGGGTGGGCATCAGAGAGAGCCGAGAAGAGATTTGCAGAGTGATTATCCAGGGGATCGAAGAGGGATCTGCAGCATGCGTGCCTGGAGAGAGCGAGGGAAGGGTTTGCTGGAGATGAGGATGTTCGGTGGCTGCTCTCGCACGTGCTTTGTGCAAGAGAAATATAAGAAGCTTCCTGGAGAAGCGCCTTGTGCAAGGTGTATACAATCGATAGAAGAAGAGCCTCATCCCATCTTCAAAACTGGTTGTAAAATCTGTTTGATGTCTCAAATTGCTTTTCAGCATCTGACACAATCAAGTGCAAAATGCTCTCTTCTGCATACAGCCAAGCACTTGATTCTGCCTTCTTAGCTGTAGCAAGCGAGCTGTAATAACCGGATTCTTCCTGCTGTATGAAACAGGAATTATTTTTTTCTCGTTGGTTTAGCAAGTGCTGTAGTGTTTTTCTATCCAAAGTAGAGCTGGTACCTTGCCGCCTTGCAGATTTTGCTTCACAATGACATTTAAATCTATTCACTGCCTTGTCTTTAGAGGTGCATTTCAGACGACTGCCAAATAGGCTGGCAAGATTAAAATGACTGGCCAGGTTACAGTGTCCCTTAATAAATCTGTCCACCTGGTGACAATTTAGGATGGTAGTAAAGTCTGAGCTTGTGTCCGGTCCTGTGGCTAAGCCGCCACTGGGATTTTGCTGGCCGTGGCACAGCAGCACAGAGAGAAGTCCTGCTGTGTCTCTTTGGGCTGGGAAGTGATGTCGTGTGTTTCCATGGGCTGTGTCCGTGTGTGCTGTGTCCCACCAAGCCACATAGTGCTCCAGCCTGACTGCAGCCCTGGGGACCTCTTCTTATGGCAGCTCCTGTCAGTGGTGAAATGGTTGCCTGGAGGGGGTTTGGCCAAGATTTCTACTACACTTTGCTGCAGTTAATACCTGATTTGTTTCTGAAGTGGGCATGTGATACACCTACACAAGGTGGTGGAGTACCTCCTGCTGCCCAGCTGGGCAGAATGATGGAGTAGATACTCACCCTCTCAAAGCACTGTGATCTAATTTGAGATGGCTAAATGTGCAGCTTTGATTTTTATCAAACATTTCTTTCATTTTTGCTGAAGACAGAATACCATGTACCCTCCAACCTGGCAGAGCCCTGATGCTAGGCACCCACCTGAAGTGAGAAGTTATGTTCAAGTACTGCGAAGATGAATGTTATTATCATGCAAGTTCTGTTTCATTATTCAGCATTCTGAGGACAGATATTAATGGTAGCACTTGTGTTTCCTATTCCCGCTCCAAAGAGCCCACAGTCAAAGGAATGCAGACCTTGTTTTTGCCAACGCTGACAAGAGAGCGGGGATATTACTTTTTACGGATCTTGGCAGCCCTTTTGGAATTCCTCAGCATGGAGGCACATGCAGCAGGGGTACAGATGGAGATCCTCCTGTGGAGAAGCAGCTTGAGACCCTGGCTGGGCCGTGCAGCTTATGGCAGCTTTGCACACCATGCACAGCCAACACAGGCAGCCACCAACATCCAGCCGACAGTTCAGCTGCTTGTCCACGGTCGTGGTGCTTCCTTGAGACTACTAGCATGCCACCTCTTTATGCCTCTCTGGGGAAGAAGATTCTTACCTTTATCTATGTACAGGAAAGGAATATTTGTAATTTTGCCTGAAGCTGAATCTCAGTGACAGTTCAAGTATTTCTTTTACTACTTGGGTCCCATGGACTCTATATATACTTCTGTTTTTTCTTCCACTCAGTGCTAAAGCATCATTTTTTTTCACAATGCAGAAAGTCTTTTTTGGTACCAGAGAGCTTACATTGTTTGTATTGGTTACATACAGTGAAATGGAAGAATGTGTTGGCTAGAAATCCGTTTTGATATTGGTGACACAGCATGTCCAGTTAAACAGTTTTGTTGCAAATATGTATTTAACATCAACTGTTTTACTTTCTGGCAAAAAAAGCCCCTAAATATGTGATGCTAAGTGATCACTGAACCTTTCTCCCTTTTTATTATTGTGAATGTATTTTCTCAAATTAGCTGAGATATGCTGCATTGTTCTGTGGTTTTCTGAACTCCTACTTCATCTTCCGCTTGGCTGTCAAAACGAAGCTGAAGGATCACGTACTTGATCACACCACAGAACCAGAACAGAGACAGAAAATGTCTAGGGCTTTTTTCATTTATTTTGTGGGACCATTTAAACTAATATCCTGGAAACATTTCTTTGCCTTTTCTTGGCATGCAAAATAATTTGCACTGCATACCTACCTCACAGACTGTGGGAGGTTCTCTCTGTTAAATGCTTACAAGGCGCTCAAAACACCCTGCTAAAAGGTGACATTGAAGTGAAGCATTTTATTTAATGCTTTTGGAATATTCTGGCTTAATTTCCCTCCTTTACTGGACTTACTGGAGTCACTGGACTATGTGTGATTGACCTACAGAGAGCTTTTGTATTGACGGTTTAGCTTTGTAACCAATTACCAGTAAATTGATGCAACTCTGAAGTGGATTGAAGTAGCATGAGTAAAAGTGATTATACTGATAGAGCTTATTTCCACAAATTTGTTAAAACAAACTATGCAGCAGAGATATGTTTTATGCCAATGTAACTGTGTCAGCAGGAGCAGCTGGGTCATTTAACTATATTTATAAGTTCCTGGTGTTTCACTTCTCTCTTCTTAGAGGAGCTCGATTCCAACCAACCCTGAATATTTTAAACAAAACAATATCTGGTAGCACAAGGAGTCACTCCTAGGATTTTTGCTGCCTCCTTGAAGATTACAAGTAACTGCTGTTATGTTTTAGAGGCTCAGCAGTTTTTATTATTTACATCTACAAAGTGTGCAAAAAATTAACCATTTTGCATACTAATCAAAGTAGCATTTATGGTTTGAGACTTGAAATACGGCAATTCCATGACCATAAAATGTGTTTCTCTGTGATTCTGATTACAAATGCAGCAACAGTTTACCGTCAGGGAAAAGGGAGTTACAGTGTTCCCCAACAGTGTATTAAATGGACAAAATTGAAGCAAATTAACAGCGTTAGAAGAGTAACGGCAATCATACATAATCTTCATCCCTGATCATACTCTGAAAAGATGAATCAAGTATGTATTTGCCATTATATTTGATGATATGTTGATCTCATGCCCCGTATATATATATGTTTTTTTAACATGAAGCTCCATAAGCAGAGATTTCTTCTTCCTGCAAGACTCCGTCCTGTTTACTGTAGTCCTGGCTGAGGATCTGGTGTGTTGTTTCTAAAATCACACCTGGTGGTGCTGGGAATCTCAGACATCAGGAGCACTTCTAGCACTGTTGAGTGAAATGGTGAACAAATTCCTATCATCCTGCAGACATATCCTGTAGCTATTTTGTCTCTGATGAGGACTGAAAAAGCCCCTATTTTAATGAAATCACCCGCGAAGTGGGTCCTTAGGTTAAAATCACCTTGGTAGGCTGTGCTGGCTTATGGTAATTTACAGTTGTGATGTGCCTCCCGATGCTGCTTTAATTACGAAGTAATGTTAGCAATCCTCCCTCTGTCTGTCCATGAGACAAACTGAAAACTATGCAGAAAACATGTTCTAGTTCTTGAGTTTTCTAATCCTGGGATTTTTGCTTGCCCCTCCTGGTGGCAGTAGGAAAGAGAGGGGCTTGAAGGTCATGTGGGATCTAATGCCCAAGAACTGCAGATATCAAATTATTGCCTGTTTACTTAATGTTGCTTGAAGTATCGATGTGGACTGGGGGGAATCTCCTCTTTCTGTCGTCTGTAAACTGCTCCTGAGAAAGTCTTTATGTACAGAAATTGGACCAGAATTGTATCCATAAGTTAACCTTCCTGCTTTGTGTCAGGCTTGGAAGGAAACCTTGGGCTTCAACAAGACCACCACATACAGAGTCACTGATCGGAGCAGTGCCCTGACTCACCGTAGGACCCACAAGGAAAATACTCGATGTTCCCCTCCTCTATGATGTTTTTACTAATCTTTCGCATCTTCATCTTGCCGTGTAGATGGGTGGGATCTTTTGAAGACATCCATATCAGTGCTTCCAAAGATTTGTATCCTTCGGGAAGTAGTTGATAAAACATGTTTTGCTCTTGGTTTCTTTTATCCGTTTTTCTTTCTACTCTGAGATGGCCTTTAGTCTTTGCTGTGCTCTCTAGCAGCTGCTGTTCCATGATGATGTGCTTTTGGTTCCACCGTGTTGAGAGTTCTTTTCTCTTGTGCCTCTGCAATTGTTTGCTCCACAATTATCCATCCAAAAATGGCTTTCTTTCTAGGAAAGTTCTTGTAAGTGAAAGTATTCTGCCAGCCTGAACAAAAGCACATAGTTTTGTCACCTGCTCTGCCTTTATGGTAAATGGTCTCTCTGTGGGACCTACATCTCTGCCGCTTGAGCCAGCAGTTCAAATGCATTCATCTTCTCACCCTGTTTATGAGGGCTCAAGAATGTTATAGGTCAGCATAGGTCCATTCCTTTAACAAAGTATAAGAGATTCTTGTTATTTTTGGTACTTTTTGACAACCCTAGTCTGTAAGTCCAACAAATGCTGGATTATAGTATGTAGGAAAAAATAATCTACTGCCTCTTTTAAGTGGCCCAATGATACAGGGGTAAGAGTGATGCCCAGTTGCCCTGGAAAATTAACTGCTATCTGCTGAGGGTTGTTGTAATTTTTTGATTTTCAGGCAGTTAGCTGAACCTTGCCTCACAGTTTTTGGTAAGGATTTGTTGTCTGCACTTTGGTTCATATCTAGCTAGACCAGGCGTGTGTGCCACAGATATGTTTTAATGTTCAGACAACAAGAGCAGAGTTTGCATGGGTGAAATCCCTCACAGTTCTTAACTTAAATACATTTAAAGAGTAGGATTTGTTAAAATCAGATTTCATTTCATTAGAAAAATAAAGCAGTGAAAGGGAGAGCTTAGCCACTTGGGTGCAGTCCTCAGCTCAAGGCATTGGCACATCTGAGGGTTGTTCCTGTCACCCAGTTAAATGACCCAGGCAGATGTCCCAGCCTTGACCCATTTCTGGAGTGAGCCTGTAAATCAGGAGCCCGAAATCCTTCAGTGTCTGAGGAGGCTTTAATGAGGTTATCTGCACTTTGCTGAGGAGGCATTTCTGCTGTGTTTACCTGTCACTGAGGAACTAAATAAATTTTTCAACTACTTTGTATGAGTCTCTTAAACAGACATCAAGTAACATAGTTTTCTCATCCTAAGCTCAAACCACTGCAATAAGACAGTTTTTCCCGGTGTTACTGAACACACATATATTTCTGTTCCCTGTCCTTTGCTTAGTTAGCAAGAAGAGGATTGATGACGATTAACTCTATTTTCTTGGTCGCCTTAGTTTTCTTTTGCAGTCAGTGGAGGAAAACTTCTTCAGACGAGATGAACTGTGCCCTAAATTGTCCTTTTCTCTCTGACGGCTCTAAAAGGAGCACAGGGCAAACAGCTCAGGTGTGTGAGTCAGAGGCTGGGGGAGAGGAGTCTTCCTGCATGTGTCTGACCATTGCATGGGTCAGGCAGCACAACCTGGGCAACATGGGCAGTGTGCTCCCGGGGAATCAACACACACTGTCCCTGTCACAGCCCACCTACTCTGACCCCCTACGCATATGCAGTAGCTGCAACAGGCTATCCACTTACTGCATAGATTTTAACTTCTCTAGATACTTGAAAATATTGTAAACACTCTATATGCATTACTTAAGTCACTTGTCATCACAAAATAAATAATAAGTACCATTAATTTTTTTCATACATTCTTTGTTTAATTCATGCTCTGCCATTCTCTTTATAAATGTGATATAGTAAAGTGATATACATTAAGTGCAGGAACAGTTCCAGTTTTTTTGATCTCATCATATGTTACCTTTTCCACAGTGGAAATCAATATTGTAACTTGGCAATATATTAATTTATATCAAGTTCATATAGTACCATCATCCACTTCAACTGCAAGGCAAAATTAGTTGAATATTGGCATCCAGGAACAGATTTTTCCTCCAGCTGATGACTTGTGAGATCAGCTGGATCTCACAAGTAAAACTTGTCCAACTTTTGCTGTAATCCATAGAGGTTTTGATTCCCAGGGAGAGACAGCAAATTTTCAGTGATGGTTTGCAAGCTTTCTATTCTCAGCATGGTGGGCTGATCTGCTCATAAACTGCCTACCATCACAGTTTACAAAACTGTGTGTCATATTGTAGGTCTGATCAATATCTGGTGTAAATTCATTCTTTTCCAATCTACAGGCCTATGACTTTTTATACCAGATGAGAAACTGGCCAAATACTACCACCAGACCAACGACTGAAAATGCAAAACCTTTTTGTTTCTGTTAAAAAGCAGTCAAGACAACCATGACCAGAAATGCAGAAAGTATGAAGTAAAACCTGAATTGGTGGGAAGGGGGCAGAAGCTCAAACTTTTGTATGTAAGACAGAAATAACTCTAGTTTGTCCTGACTGACACAAGTTTATCAACTTTGCATCTGGCACACTGTAAACATTCATTATAGATACTGATTTTATGATACATTTCACATGGGTGTGACTCACCCAGCAAGTATGAGGATTTCTGTCTGTGTTGACCTTTCTAATATTTACATGAAAAAATGGGAGGTAATGATGTGGGACACATGTTGAGAAATGCTTCTCTGTGTCCCATGCTTAGATAATTGGTTAGTGCATCTCCTTTTCCTCCCAAACATCTGCTCTCACTACAGCTGTTAAGGATGTATCTCATGTTCTCCACATTGCCATCCTTGCCCACATAAAGGCAATAAAAATTAGGATAGCAGGCAACTGGATCCAACTTAACGAAAAGTGAATTTATCCTCTCCCTTCTCAAAGTAAATCAATTCAAGTTGTCATAATGATCACTTATTTTCTCTTCCCAAACTCTTTATGTAGCAAAATGAAAATAAAACACCCCTTTCTATCTGTAATCAGTGTCTCTGTGTAATGTGTTTATTTGCATACAGCTGACCTGACTCACTTCAGTATTCCTGTGAAAATTTTCCTTTTCTCATCAGTAATCTTTTTATGTTTTGAGGCTATTTTTTTTTCCTGTTAAGATTTGCTTAGTAGCTGTGCTCATAGTTTGCCCAGAGAGGCTGTGGAATGTCATCCTTGGAGGTGACACAGACCTGGACTGGAGGTGGCCCAGGGCAGCCTGCTTGAATGAGTCTTGCTCTCAGCAGGTTCAGAGAGGCTGGATCACAGACCTGCTGGGATCCCCTCTGATCAGGATTATCTCTGACAGTTCTTTGAGCTCTTACTAAACTTGCTGTAGTCTAGACTTCACTTTGGTCTTCAGACATTTAAGTCAAGACTAGAATCTTGCTGGCACAGGCTCTATTCAGCACTGCTAACCCAAGCATGAAAAAAGAATGCTGTAATTGCCATAGATTTTAAAATGCTGCATTTTTTTCCCAGTGGCTTTCTTTTCAGACCTGAAGATTGCTTTGAAAATGTAACCAAACTTCCACTACATTTCCAGGAGCTGAGTTGCTCCAGTTTTTAAACGACCCCCCTCCCCCCCACCAAAAGCCGCCTGCCCAGTAATGAGTAAATTGCAGTAAATTTCCCACTGGAAGCTGATGCTTTATATAAACTCCTGAAATCTGCCTGTTGTGTGACATGTTTGGCTGGTCTTCTGTAGCAACGTTACAATGCAGTTACATAGATCTCTTTTTGTCTTCGTATTTGCAGGTGTGCTACATTTAAAACCTCTAACAGCTTTTCAGATTTGCTAGCAGTAAGACAAACATTTAATTCACTAGAACAATTTATTGTATTTATTTATTTATTTAAAAACTTTTAAAAATGGGCATCTCTTTTATTAGTAATCTGTTATTATCCAGTTATAGTCCAATTGGAGACAGCTAAATGTTCCCAGACTTAATTTATCCGTCTTGAGAAGGTTATTTTTTGATAAAATAGGGAAGCGGGGATAGTTTTTAAAGGTGAATTGAAATGATGCAGTTGAATTTATAACAATTGCTGCACAATAGCTGTAACTGAGTATCTGACAAAACAAACAAGCATGCTCTACATCAATAAAGAGAGAACCAAAAAAATGACACAATAACAGATGGACTGCAGTGAGTAAAAGAAATACACTTGTCAAAAGCGAGTAAAATATGTAGAGTTCAGTTTCTCCGAGGGGAGTACCCTGTGCACCTGCCCAAACAAAATGTGTGCCACATCCAGCACATACATTGGCAGAAGGATCAGTTGATCTGACTGTCTGAACATATTTGTCCTGGTAGTCAGTGGTTATTTTTAGTACGAAGGAAGAGAGTCATGCTTTGTGATCAGCTGAGAACAGAGCCTTCATGACTGTCAAAGGTTCACCTGTTTGTGGGCTCTCAGTGGTGGCCAGGGCGGTGTAAGGTACCACGGCAGCATTGGATATTGTCCTGTCAGGGTGTCAGGAGAAGTTTGACCCTGGTTCTTCTGTTCACCAGTTTGTTCTGAAAGTATTTGAGCTAAATAAGGTAACAGTCATCCTTCTGGTGGAGGGTCAGTGAGAGGAGAGGTCACACATCTTGGCAGCAGGCTGCACAACCGGTTCGAGTCAGCCCTCCAGGGTTAGGGCCAGGACTACTCAGTCCTGCTTCTGGCTGCAGGAGGGAGAGTGAATACATCGTGATGAATACATTTGCGTTCAGGGAAATGTGCGTTTTTGTCTCCTGTGAGTGCTTTTGAAAATTTCAACCTCTAGGGAAAACGGTGGTATTTATTTGCTCAGTATTTTTATTGTAGTGTTCAACTTCACTGAATGGAAGTCCATGCTCCCTTGTTAGCTACTGACATTTTCATCTCTTCCTTGTGCTTTGTCTTTTTTTTTCTCTGCAGTGTTCTCCTTTTTCTCATTCTCTTCCTAGTTCTGTGCTAACAACTGTCCTGCCTCTCACTATCTTATTTTTCTCAGACATAATCAGGAATGAAAAAAATGTCATTATTGACTAATGGGGGGCAAGATATAATGCTCCAGGTAGATTAGTAGGGAAGGAAAATGCTGTCATCTGTAAAGATTTGTTAAAAAAGAGTAGCCCAATGTAGCATGTAAGGTCACGTGGGTAGAATCCAAACCTTAATTTATGGTAGATGTCAGATCTGACACAGCGCTTGGAATTTAAACCACCACCTGGATATTTGCTGATTTTAAAGTACAATAAATTACTAAGGGGCAAAAAGTGGTTGAGGACCAGCTCTAGGTGTTTATTTCATGTATGCAGCGCACCTCAAGTATCTGTATATAGACACAAATTTTCAGCTTTTCTTTATACTGGCTTTCTGGTCATGCTCCTGATTTTCTTACCATGTGGTATTTTTCCCCTCCAGGGTTACTGCTGAGGGCAATAACTTCTCCTTTTTCCCATGGTCTGAAATTGGAGTCTGGCTGTGACCAGTCTGTATTCATGCAGTTACTGTTCTGAATCTCACCTGTGATTTCATTTTGTTTCTCTTTCAAATCAGAAAATGAAGAGTTTGGCCCAAAGACGCCAGTCTGCACCATCTTTGATCTTTGTCAAAGCACTCAGCAGATCTAGATCGGCCTCAAGGTGAGTCAGTGAGTTTTGCTGGCTGTACTGTTTTGCAGTTTCTCAGCCCAAAACTTAAAATACTTTTGAACTATTGTCCACACCGGGTTGTTGAACACAGTTCAACAATTCAGGCTCCTTGGTAGCTGCTCGGCTATAAAGCCTGCTGAAAGATATGAGAGAACCAGCCCAGGCACTCTCTGATTTCCTAGAGGGGTTTTCTCAGTGCTGCCACACTGAGCTGTTCATACCCAACTGGGTGGGCAGGGCTGCCCCGCAATTTGCAACCGGGCATGCGACATTTGGGCTGCTCAGTTGTGAAGAGTTTGTGACTGGCTGTGATGCCTGCTGCGGAGCTGGCATGGGCAGAAGAAGATGGATGAATGCTTGTTGCCTTGGACACTTACACAGTGTCAGGCGTAACTCAGGTTTGTTCACTGTGGAATTGCACAATTTAATTTGAGTTTTTTCTGTCATCGCCTGCTGTATGGTACAGGCTCTCCAGGGCTCTGGAAGCACCTGCTGGTTCAGGACAGTGCTGTGGGCCAGGATCTGGTGATCACAGCCTTCCCGTGTCCAGTAATAGCACTTGTGGGGCTGAATATGTGGGTGTTAAGCATTCAGCCGTTTTTGTCCTTGTTTTCTGCCAGAATCAGCCATCCTTCCTCCCTCCCTCCTCCATTGTAAAGCTGCCGTAGAAATGGAAGTTTCTGTGGAGCTAGTCCCCTGTCCAGCCCCAGCCCTGACCTGCCATTTGAACCACTCTGCATACATAACTTTTTTCTCTCTGCACTACAGTTCATTAGACTTTAAACTTACAAAACGTGTTTATTGAGAAGTGAACCATCTGGTAGGCTGTTAATGCTTCCAGCTGTGTATTGCTCTTTAAGAAGAAATGTTATTGAGGGAAATAAAAGTATGGCTTTGTAAGGAATATTTTTTCCTACTCTGTGGTGTGTTAAATAATCAGTATATGAGCTTTGGAAAGTTTTTCGTCTTTGATCTAATTAATACCTGGTTCAACATCATGCAGATTTTCACAGTATTTCAGAAACCTGTGAAAGTATTCTGTGAAAAAATCAGAGTTGCAAAATAGGAAAGTCAAAATTCATTTACCTACTGGTATTCAGACATTAATATTTTTCTTCAGTTCTACTTCTAAAATTCATTTTATTGCCTGCTCCGTAAGTATCAGAAATCAGAAATAGCTGGAAAGACACAGAGTGCAATACACACTACATTTTCACCTAAGAATTTTATGCCTTCTTAAGTGGCATATACCTCCTCCTGTATAGCCCAGATCAGAATTATTTCCAAATCTAGTGTGTGAAAGGATTCGTTTGTAAGGCCGGTTGGCAGAGGCTGCATGGTGGAGAGGACCGAAGAGGGGAATGCATTGCCTTGTTCTGTAGTAAGCAGTGCTTATCCCGTGTGACAAACGATGCTGTTACCACAACTGATGGGTGCTGCTTCATTCATGTCTGTCCTCTGCCTGTGGCATGCAACAATTTAGCTGCCTCTGTTGTCTTGAAGTCTCTGGCTCTTGTGAGAGGTATTGCGTGACGTCCGAGGACCCTGAAGTCAGAGCAGTTGATTTGAAGCTTCAGAGTCTTTCAGTTTAGAGGGTGACACTTTGGATGGTGTTTATTATTGTTCACAGGAGCAGCAATTCTCACCTGTGCCTGACTTCCTTGTTTGGCTGTGCAAAGTACATTCCTCTTAATGACCAAACTGATGGATGAGTTTGATCTTTCCATTCGGTTTGTTGTGTAAATGCTTAACTCTGGTGAAGTGCTTTCTCTGAAGGAGAGCTGAAAAGCAACAAAATGACTTCTCATGTTTTCTAATCTCCTCCAAATGTTTTACCTCACACCTGTCTTTGGTCTTAGTTCTTATAGACACAGCCAGTCTGCAAAATCTGTTATTCTTCTCTAGCAGTGAACCTTAATACTGGGACTCCATAACACTTACTTGTTAATGGTTGATTAATGACTTGTAGATAATAAAGCTCCTATCTGAAGTTAACAAACATCTGTGAGGGATTTATTTGAATACTCTCACCTCAGCAGCTGGCTCACCTCAATATTTGTTGAAATTAATGAACAAGTGCAAAGTTTAAAAGGGCAGGAAATACTTAGAAGCCGAGTCAGTTTGTATTTTTGTACCACTTTATATGTCAGGTGTCCCTGGTTTATATACAGGGCACTTTCATAAAACGTAGTGACACTTTGGACAGACTTACTCTGGGGCATTTTAAAGTTTATTAATGCTATTTATTCAAAGAAACCATTCTGACATCTGGAGATGGCTATTTAGGCATTCAGAGGACTAAGATTTTTTGATGGTAGTGTTATCGTAGCTGTGATGACACAAGGATGTGAGCATGGCAAGAGGATCTAGCTGGAAAAACCAGATGCTTGTTTGTGCCATTGTCCTCTTATCTGGTCCTGAAAGAGAAGCAAGTCTGAAAGTCTTGCGTGCTTAAAAGCTTGTAGTCTTTTTCTCCAGCTATATAATTTGGTTTAATGAACATTCAGCTTTCCTTACAGATCTCACCTTGCCTTGTCGATCATATAGAAGGAGTTACATGATATTTGGCCTATAGAGGAATTTGGGGATATCTGTATGGGATGGTGGTGCACAAAGGAGAAACGGTGCTGTAATCCATACCTCGCTTGACTTGTACCTGCAGGCAGAAGAGAAACATAGTAAATAGTATAGATAATATAGTGGAATTTGGGCCCTTACATCCATGAGATAAAAATATGCAGACCACCACTGCCACGTGTTCTTGTTTCTCTTCCTTTTTTCTGTACAGCTTCCTTTTCATCACAAAATTGTGATGAATAGCCATGTAAAGACTCTTCCACATCATCAGATGTACTCTTCAGAAGCCTTTTGAGCAAGTTTATTGTAGAAATACATTGGAAAAATAAGCTTTCAGTATTTTTCTTGGCTCATACTCAGGTGCAGAAAAAATAAGTTCGATTGTTAACTCCATTAATGTGTATGAAATCAGCGAAGGATTTGGGTTAGTTCTATTTGTCCCCAGACTTGTTCCGCAGTTGCAATTTTCCTCTTACCTTCTCTTGGTGTCTTTTAGTGAAACCTGCACAACTTAATGGTACAGTTCATTGCAATACAAATTACATGCTTGAAACAGAAATGTCTGAGGCCTGGATTTAAAGCATCAGGTATTGTCATCTCAAATAATTGATACAGAATAATAAAGACTTGATGCAAGTTCTATTTTCAGCTTTTGTTCTGCTGTTCCTCAAAACAATTTTTGTATGTGATAAAACCCAAGTTTTTGCTCCGCATTGGTGGTCTTCTGTTTGCATCTCTGATATTTCCCAAGGACAGCCAAACCCTGTGCTGCAGTCGCCAGCAGCTTCCCCTTTTCTATTGCACACCTCAACTGATCTTTGAAAGTGATATTTTTACATGCTGAAACTAAGTAATATAATTTCACAATTTCTGAGTCTGGAAGACCATTTATAGATCCGTGTCTCTACACATTAAAGGTGTTAAAATACTGAAAATATAACAACTCTTTTTTACAGTATGAAGTGTGTTTATGATGTTATTTTGGTGTAAGCTGGAAGCGCAGGCTGCTTTAAAAAAACCCCAAGGGATATTTTTTAGAAAGTTTATGAATAAATCCCTGAAGAACCTGAAAAGGAAGTTCCTAAAATGTTACCCCTACCCAATTTTGTTATGTGGCTTTTATGGTTGAAGAAGTGGAAGGTAAAAACTGAGGATTTCACAAGTTTCCAAGGTGTTTTCTCCCCTTGTTTACCTAGAAATAATGTTATGCCATTCACAGAGAGGCTGTTCTTCCTTCTTCCAGTGCACAGTAAGTGATTCTGGCATGTCATCTTCCAGGGGTCCTGTGCCAAAGGCTAACTATCCCAGATAACGAAGATCATATGTGTAATCTAGTAATACATTCCACTTGGCGCGAGTCAAATACAGAGTGTTCCCAGAGTCTTGGACATTGTGTTTTCAGGGTTTTAGTCAGAAGATATGTGGATGATCCAAGCTATGTGACTAGAAGAAGACAAAAATAGAGACTTTTAATAAATGTAAATTGCCAGAAGGCCTTAACTGTCTCTTTTTCACAGGGAAGATGAGTAGCTGGTGTTTCAGGAAACACTGATGGCAGGGAGGAAGGGGATAAAAGTTCATTGCAAGTAACCAGCTTGTTAGATGGATATTTCAGTGGTGGTAATTTTGCTCATTCTTCAGTCATTTCCACGTTAGTGAATAGTTTTGCCTCACGGTATCATCTCTGTGAGGTGCGTTTGGCTGGTGAGGCAGTGGGGAGGGAGCACAGGCCCCTGGGCCGCGTGGCACGGCCATTTTTGCCTGGTGCTGCAGGACGCGGCCCTCATGCCGAGGCTCACCTGCCTGCTCTCCTGGCTGCCCATGCGGAGGTGCGTGTTGCTCTCGCACAGCCCCCAGGCACCGCGGTGGCATTTGCTGGAGCGTGGGCTGCGGGTGGCACCTCCCTGGCAGAGGCCGCCCCTGCCAGGCAGAGGAGCGGCAGCCTGGGCCACGGCTGCCACGGCCTGGCCGGCCGATGGTGCCGCTGCTGGTGGCTCGCGGAGCCTGGCTTGGGGTCACCCTGCCACGGGGCACAGCCCTGGGGTGGCGTGGGACAGGTTGTACCTCGCCCAGGAGTTTGCAGGGCTACGAAGGGCAAAGGCTGTGCTCTGTGTGTGTGCCGGTTTCCATGCGTGCCTTCCACGTGTGGTCAGTGGGAGTTTTCCTCTGGAGCAGCTGCACGCCGCCAGCGGGATGAGGGGGGCTCACAACCAGAGCGGGAGTTGGCATGGACAGGCACCATCCCAGCTGGCTGCAGCTAGTCATCAGAAAGGAGGGAAAATCGTATTCCTAGAGACTCAGTCACCAAAGCAAATGAAAGTTTCTTTGCTTCTGAGTCTAATTCTTAGATTTAATTCAGTCTCAAAACAGTTGACCAGGATTTTTTTCTGAGATTTTTTTATTTCATGAAAAGTTTTGATGTTTTAACATTTTATGCTTAATCAGAATGGACAGAAATCTCTGTATGAGAACTTCCCTGGGTTTCTTCCCTCAGTGTGTCCTGTTTCCCTATGTAAGGTAAGCATATATGAATTTGTAGAAAAATAGTAATTTTTTTAATCACTATTTTGTATTTAATGCTCTTCCTTTTTAATGGAAATACACATAATTAAAACAACTCATGATGATATTCTACGAGTTGTCAGTTTCTAGTATATCTAATTCATGCTTGATTAAAGCTAATTATAACACTGGAGTATTGCTTCCTTAAACCACTTTGTGTTTGAACAAAAATGTTACTTTTATATAATAATAGCTGAGGATCAAATTTTATTAACTGTTAACAAGGTGAACTTTCTGAGGCCTCAGATGGCCTTTTAACTCAGAGATTGGCAATCGTGCCCCTCTGCTGTGTTTTTTCTGTTTTGTTTTGTGTGAGTGTATGTGTGCATATGTTTGTTTTTGATAAAACCCCTCAGTTCTTCATTTATGACCTACAAACTGGCTTATAGCGATGTTTGTACATCTGGAGATAGAAATGAGCTGTGGCTTTTGGAGATATGCTGCTTTTTTATTAAAAGGAAGGGACTAGAGGTAACAAGAAGGAAGGCTTGGAAGCAGGGTTTTGGAGGGATTGGAGTTTAAATAAGGGATTAATTTTACAATAAAAGACTAATAGTTTAACACCAGCGCCTTAAGCCGATTCCCTTTTGAAGAGAGTTGTGGCAGTTTTAACATGAAGATAGTGAGGGGCAGTGCTCATCAGGATGAGTGCAGGGCTCTGCTTGTCCAGATGTCTCAGTGTCCACATGTGCTTTTGGCTGCAGCCCATTTAAAGGACTTTGTGAATTAGGCCTTGAGGTCTGGCAGAATGCAGCTGTTGTCCAGCCATTGTGTATCGCTGATTTTAGACAATAAAATCTCTGCCAAGTGACAGTCTGGCCAAGCAGTTTGGGCAGCGGCATACCTGAGGAAATCACAGACCAACTGGCTCAGACTGCTTTGTGCTCATTTATCTTGTGTAAACAAGCAGAAAGGCTCTAATGATGTGCAGGCTGATGTGTAGCCTCTGGTGCCCTCACCTCTGACAAGAGCCAGCGTTAAATACCCACTGAACTCTCCTTTGGGCTGACATGGGATTACTTCTGCTGGTCCAGCTGCGTCCTCATGGCTCACAAAGCTGCTGGTGAGGGGTTTTAATCACATCATGGGAATAATAGTCTGTATTTAGGTATCTTCTGTGCCCATTCTTAAGTGTTTGAATGCTGGGGACTGGATCCAATAAAGGATAATAAGCCTCAAGAGCAAGACTCTAAACGCATGACAGAAAAACATCATCTCAGAGACTTCCTGACCTCTGTTCTTTAGACACTGTTCTACTGCCCAGAGAGCTTACCAAACGCCTGGAGTTTTGCTTTTGCACATCCCGATACAGCATAACTGCTGGTAGCACTGAACAGGTAATTATCATCATAAGGCGTAGAGATGTGGGCGATCCTCTGACAGCTTTTTTCCTCAGCTCACATCACTGGTGGAGCAGGAGCCTCTGACTAACCTGACCGAGTAGCTATGTGAAAAACTCATTGAATAAATAGGTGGGCAGTTAGTTATGGGAGAGCAAACAGGTGCATGTGGCTTCATGCATATTCATAAGGAATCTGGATCACTACGCTTGCAATAGCTGGCAGCAGCAGGCATGTCGAGTAATCTCTTCACTGTAATAGGATAATTCCTGTGCTGTAGTACTAGTATCAAAATACAATTTGAAGCCCTGGAGGCAATGCAAAGCCAGATTTCTTCCTATTACAGCTGGACAGGTGAAGTGACAGTCCTGTATTCCATATTGGCACCCATATTGTTCTTCCCTCTTAGAGAAGTGGTCCTTACTAATAGAAGCCAGTGTAGGGTACTGAGCAGATCCTCTCTTCGTGTCTGTGGTGGGGCTCTGTGTGGAGTTCACCCCACTGTGTCCCACAGATCATCGAATCACAGTGTTGGAAGGGACCTTGAAGACCATCTAGTTTTAAGCTCCTTGCCATGGACAGGGACACCTTCCACTAGACCAAGTTGCTCAGGGCCCCATCCAACCTAGCCTTGAACACTTCCAGGGATTGAGTGTCTGCAGCTTCTCTGGACAACCTGTTCCAGTGCCTAACCACCTCACAGTATAGAATTCTTTCTAACATCTAATCTAAACCTACCTTGCTGAATTGCTTCTTCAATAATGGGAAAATCAGAGACTAAAGGAGAAGGACTATTGAGCTATGAAACTTTGTGAGACCATGAGCAGCCCCACTGGTATTG